>MUZC01000610.1:60546-93581 GCA_002072015.1 Radix auricularia | reverse complement strand
TACCTATACGGAAAATAGGAGTATTAGTATTAGTGATTTTCAATTTTTATAAAGCTCATAGAAGGAAAAAACCGATTTTGGGGCCCCGGCCTCCCATGAGTGGGAAAATTAACTCTTTTTTTTCCAGTTATAATTGGGAGCATGTACTTAACTAATTTCCAAAGTTTCATGCTTCTACCTACACGGGAAATATGAAAATTGGTGATTTTCAATTTTTATAGACCCCAAATAAGGAAAAAAAATGTTTTTGGGACCCGGCCTCACATGAGCGAGATTTTTAAAATTCTTTTTCGCCAAGATTCGTCGTGAAAGGGTAACCAACAACTTCCCAAAGTTTCATGCTTCTAACTACACGGGAAGTTGGAGAATTAGTGATGAATGAGTGAGTCAGTCAGGGCTTTCCCTTTTATTAGTATAGATAAACTAAAAGTGCATTACTTTAATTACGGTACATTGGATCGATCTGAAATTTTGATGCAATGCATTGTTAGGTGACACGAGTCTATGTGCAAAAGTTCAGCTCGATAGCATGACTGAAAGTGGGTCATACTTTACTTTTGTTTTTTCCGCCTGAGCAACGAAGAGACGACGGTGAAGTTAATATAAGGGATTTAATAAATTACATTCAGCTAACACTGGTCCCTGGTGCAATGGAAAAATTCCAGCTGAGCCAACGTACTAAAAAGTTTGAGAAGCACTGGTTTAGACGACCATTAAAACGACCGATGTAGTCCCATACACAAAGAGGTTTAATGAAAGACATGATTTAAATTGATTAAAATTTATTTATTTAATTTAATTAAATTTGATGCTAATTAAAACCATGGTTTCTTACTTCTTACATTCTAACAAGCACTTCTTACATTCAAGCAATCACTTTTTACATTCAAACAATCACTTCTTACATTCAAACAATCACTTCTTACATTCAAACAATCACTTCTTACATTCAAACAATCACTTCTTACATTCAAACAATCACATCTTACCATCAATCACTTCTTACATTCAAACATTCCTTTGTCACATTCAAACATTCACTTCTTACATTCAATCACTTCTTACATTCAATCATTTCTTACATTCAATCACTTTTTACATTCAACATTTCTTACATTCAATCACTTCTTACATTCAATCACTTTTACATTCAATCACTTCTTACATTCAATCACTTCTTACATTCAATCACTTCTTACATTCAAACATTCACTTTTTACATTCAAACAATTACTTATATAGTGAATGTCTTGCATCATTCCAAAGTATTAAAAGTCGAGGGGAAGGGGGAACAAATTAAATAGCTATGAAAATTCCACAGGTATGCAGATCATTACATCAGCCTTGGAACAGATGGCCCACAGCTTTGATGATGGTTTTTTTCATGCGTTTGTCCCTGGCAAAGATTCGAACTTTTTATCTGACCGACTTTTGTGCTAACATTAGAAAAATCCTTTTTGTGCATTGTATTTAGTAGAGTGATAGAAAGATATAATTTATTCAATAGATACATCCTATCAAGAATTTAACAAAATGAATGTTTGGTAAAAATATAGATTGGGGAGATCATGTGTTTGGGCCCTTACAACTCACAACTACCATGGCGGCAGTGTTCCTTACAACTCACAACTAACATGGCGGCAGTGTTCCTTACAACTCACAACTACCATGGCGGCAGTGTTCCTTACAACTCACAACTACCATGGCGGCAGTGTTCCTTTCAACCCACAACTACCATGGCGGCAGTGTTCCTCACAACTACCAAGGCGGCAGTGTTCCTTTCAACTCACAATTACCATGGCGGCAGTGTTCCTTTCAACCCACAACTACCATGGCGGCAGTGCTCCTCACAACTACCATGGCGGCAGTGTTCCTTTCAACTCACAATTACCATGGCGGCAGTGTTCCTTTCAACCCACAACTACCATGGCGGCAGTGTTCCTCACAACTACCATGGCGGCAGTGTTCCTTACAACTCACAACTACCATGTTGGCAGTGTTGAGTGTGATAAAACAGACATGTTTGTGAATGTAACACCTTAATTTAACGTGTTCCCAACACACTGACCGACACGCAGCTGAACCCATGTATAGCATGCTGAAACCATTGAGATAGCGGCTGTGTACTGTACACTTAACACCACGCACACACAATTAATTATGTATGTACACCAATTAGATAATTAAGGCTAACATATGGATCTTGCTTCAATCCACTGGATAAAATCAATAACATGTTCCATTACTGGACAGAGGGGGAGAGAGGACAGGTCTGTTTCAAAGACGACATGCGATCACCACCATGATAATTTACCAGGGGTACGTTGTGGGTGACGTTGGATGCTAGGAATCACAGTCTACGTTAATTGCACCGTTAAATGTTAGGTGTCGGGTTGTTGTGCTTCCCAAAAAAGCACAGAGCGGAAAATCTTCCTTTGAAGATCAGTGATTCCCTTAATGAAATACAAAAGAAAACTTCTTTAAATAATCTACACCAAAAAGAACTTATCACGTCATAACTCAAAATCGAACCATCAGTTTAGTGGCAGATGACATCACGATCATTAAAATGGCTAACGCACTTCTGTAAAAACATGGTTACCGAGATAGTTACATCATCTTTCATCAGTTTGATTTCTGGTGTTATCATTAAAAATATTTGAAATAAATCATAGCCAAAGGTCACGCTGTCATATAGTCGTAATTGTGACTTTAAAACTTTGACTTTTATAACAACCATAATTGTGACTTAAAACTTTGACTTTTATTGACCACTGACTAATCTAATTTACAACATACATCGATCACATCACCAAATCGAATGAACTATTCCGAGACAATCCAGACATTTACTAACTTTAAAAGGATGAATCATATCGTACACTATTCACACAACTATGATGGAATCATGTCTATATATAACTGGTTAGAGTAGACATAAGGGGCCAGAACACATTGTCTTTTGGACGTTGCCGTTATGTAATCGTCACGTGGTATCGAGAACGCATTTTATTGTTGTTATCAGAAATATTTGGCAGGGTGCCAGAACCGTGTATAACAATTTGGAAAGGGGTGAAGAGGGGTAGTAGGTAATTTATGGATTTATTTTCTTAACCCCGGTTCATGACTTTGCCTTTTTATCAACACAATCACTTTTACTATATAAGACCACCAAAAAAAAGGTAATTTCTTAGTATATCGTATGACTTATCGTTAGGTTATTTCTTTGTTGTTGATATTGTTTCGTGGCGTTATAATTCAGACCACGCTTAATTTCAATTTTATCTACAAAATAAGTCATTGATTAATGTACCACGGCTCGAGTTCTTGCAGCGGTTCGGTAGTCCAGCGCGCTACTACTTAGACCACCGCACCCCCATTGATTAATGTATTATATAAAATGTATTAATAAGTTCTCGCATTCAGACGATAATAGGGGAGACAACTGTAAACGATCAGATAAATGTAAGGGAAACAAGTCTACACGTTCAGCAAGTCGGAGGGGGCTGTTAAAGTGATGAGTGGGAAGACAATTTAATTTGATCTTTCTAACAGTGCACATTAAATCACAGAACAGAAGGTTATCTAGAAATCAATATATACAGCCTTCAACTAAAAGTCCTTGTACCAATAGTCCCTTTACCATCGGCCCAAAGGCCCGAGGCCGCCCTAGGCTATCTCTCCCTAAACCATCAGCCCCTGCACCAATTGTCCCAATACCAATGGTCTCTATACCAATGATCCTTATATTAGCGGCTGTGACCACCGTGTACCAAACAAAATTAAGTCAAATTGAAAGCAGGAGGCATTACACAGCACACACAGTTAGGACGAGGCCGGCCTAAGCGCCTGGAGTGCACTTATAGACCGCTTCAAGAAAGGTGTTTAACGCACACGAATGTCACGTGGTTCAAGTACATGTTATAAAGCCCTGTTTAAAAATATGCTGAATATGGGAAAAACAGATTTATATGGGGGTACGCAGGGCAAGAAAATAAAATCTGGCCAGTTCAGTTAAGTTCAGTAACCTCGATGGTAATTTTCGTTGATTTTATTGCTTACAACGTGATTTTAATAATTTTTAAAAAATGATAAAATAAAAAGGTCTTTACTATACATCCATTTGTTATTTGACATAACTAATAAAAGTAGTCATTTTGTTCAATACAATACGCACCCACGACAGACAGAGAAGTTTAATATACGGGATTTACAAAAAGAGGGGGATCGGGGCAGTATTGGTGCTTTTCATAAGAGGGATATTTATCAGATCTCAATAATAAAAGTTTTAAAAGTTAGTTTCTTTTACTGATGCTGTGTCTTTACTAAATAATGATTCGATGGATGCGCCAAAAGAATAAAAAGAAATAATTATATGTTGTTGTTTGTTTGTTTTTTTGTTGTTTTTTTTTTGTTTTTTTTGGAGGCAGAAATTATATTGATGTCCGAAATACTTCCCGCCAATATCATCATTTACTTCCTAGAACGTTCTGGAGTCTACAATCCCAGTCATAATGTGTCTATATACCTGCTCTGTAGCGGTCCTTCCGATCATGGCAGATACGAAGTTGACTTGGCTCTCACAGTTGGTTAGAAAGCTAGGGTGGGGCAGGGTGGGGAGGGGGCAAGTAGCTAGCCACAGTGCACATGTTTTGATACCAATAACGAGTCGATACCACCAACGACCTCCCCNTATATATACTTTTTTTTTTTAATTTATTTTTTTGCTAGAAAAGGGTAAACACGTGACGGGTTTAAAAATATCATTTAACAAACTAAATGTGTAGACATGCCAGATATTTACAATGTTTGCCATCTCATATGACCTGTGTTCACATGAATTGTACAAAAAAAATATGATAAACGACATGACATACAAAAACAAATCATTAGAGACATTATAAGATCTGATAAATGGTATAGGAAATGTGAGGCTAGCAGATCGTGATAGTTGGGCTCTGAATATTTTATCAACTCTTACAGCTTTTTTTTAACTAGAAAGATTTGTAAAAGAAGTAAAAAAGCATCGCCTTTATATTTCTATATCATTGATATATATTTGTAGCATTCACTGTCAAGTATAATGTCAGCAACTGCAACCAATAGCAATAAAACGAGAAGAGAGTTAGACATTCTAAAGTTATTGAATTAAGATAATGGGGAACCGAAGAAATCAATATCACTGAATATTGATTTTGTATTATTCTCAGTAGGTTGTAACCACTAAATCAAGGTAAGCGTTAGTTCAACAAACTACACAAAGTTGTCGTAAATAAAGTGGGGTAGAAAGTTAAGGAACTCTAATGTCCTCAGGGGCGTATTTACGGGGGAGGTTGACGTGGAGATCGGATGAGCACCGTTGCCCCTGCAGTTAAACGTCATAGTTTTATGGTAAGGTTGACTGTGAAGTTGTCACATGAAAAATGTGCTGCCCTCACAACTATTTGCATCAAACCTAATTGCCGCAAAACCGTATTGCATATAAAAAATCGTTGCCTCAATTTTTTTTAGCCTTCATTACCTCGTTGCCTCTGTAACGTGTTTTATTTAGTGAATGGCACAACTTGCCTTAAGTTGTTGTATTTGCGGCTCCGTGTTTTGTCTTGCAATGGTGAGATTCATTCTTTCTTGTGTTGGTGAGACTCATTTTCTCCTCCATTCATCAGATTATAACACTGGCTGTGGAGATCTGGACTAACCGCCAATTTTCTCTCTGAGCTGCGCGGCCTACGCGGCGGCGGTTTAAGCTTGAAGGGAATTCTTCTTCTTCTGCGTTCTCAAAGTCTTTTTGAAGGAGGATTTAGATCATAAGCCCTATATCCGTGATGTATTGCGCTGTGGCTGTCAATTGGTTCAGTTCACCATACAGTTTATCGTGGAGGGTAGCTTCCTTGGGCCAAATGGCCGCTCGGGTGTGGAGGTACAGAGGGCAATTTTGCAGCACGTGTTCCGCGTTCTCTGCAGCTGTTCCGCTGGGGCACATTTCGGGTTCTCCAATTCGAAATTTGCGGAACATGTGCTGCCTAAGTTTATTGTGACCCGTCCTTAGCCTGAATATGATGTTCTGAGATTGGCGGGGGAGTTTGAAGAATGCGTCGCCCTCTGAATGGTGGACTTTCAGCTCGGACCATCTTTCTGTTTCACTACTTTTGAGAAACGCCTTAATTTCTTCGGGGTGTAGGGGTTGGTCTGTCTGGACCTGTTTTCCTCCAGTTTTTGCCAAGGATTCCGCTTGAAGGGGATAATTTATGTGTGTCTGTGTGGTTTAAAGTTTGCACATATCAATAATGAGTGTTGTACAACTTTGAACACGAGTTTATGTATTTAGGAATAAGGGTGTACCGGATTTCGGATCCGGCAATTTCGGAATCCGCCATTTTTACAATTTCCGGCTCCGGTCGGATTTCAAAAAATTGAATCTAACGAAACTTACTTAGAGAGAACATGGCCACATCGAGGATATAACTCCAGCCCCAAGTCTCTAACGTGATCAGATACGTCTACAATATTCTTCGTCCTCTATTTAAAAGGTACCAAAATCAATGATCTCATCTTCATAGCTTCTTTTACTTTATCTCTAACTAATGTCAAGTACCCATCAGAACTGGGTGGACTCAGGGATACCTTGAGGACCAGGAAGAGGTCCCAGCCTCAGACAATGACAAGACCCCGGGCTCGGCCACCATGTACCACTCAAACCACACGCACAAGAAACTCGTCGGAGTGACTACAAAGTGTTTTTTTACTTGTAGCACCTAAAACTTACCGAAACAAACTTCTCCAGTCGGGCCGCAACACAGTAAACAGTCCTCCTAATCTCGGGCCGCAACACAGTAAACAGTCCTCCTAATCTCGGGCCGTAATTCGGTGAGTGAATTCCTTGTTACATTGCTAAACTCTCGAGACAAGCTTGCACATGGTAGAGAGAGCAGCGTTAATCGCTCGGAGTCCAGTGAACGACACAAACTACGTACTCGTAAGAAAACAGATCTTTAAACTGAGGCGTCTTGAGGGGGTTAGGGGTAAGGTTGGGGTGGGGGTGGGTGGCGGTTGTATTTTCTGCTGGAATCTGATTCACTAGTTTACGTAGCACGGGGATCGCGAGCTGACAACCCAACAGCCTATCGATCTGACGTAGACTTTCTTTGTTTACAACTTCCATGAACACAACAACGTGAGCCCCACCGCACCATCCCCACACCCACACATACACGCACGCGCACACACACAGCAGACGCATACACACACTGTCACAAATGTTGAAGAGGTGCCAAGAAGTTAAGACTTAGTTATTTAACATTGCGAATATCAAGGTGAAAGTTCGTGGACTGGTATTGTCATACAGCTGAAGGTACCAACATATGCACTGTATCTTATCGATCGCTCTTTAACCTTCTGCCCTCCAAATCTACAATTGTCAAGTGTTGTTTAGTTCATGCTCAGCGTGATTGAAGTATTACTCTGGCATGGTGGGATTAAAACACGGAAAACAAGTCTATTTTTACATGCGGTCTCAGTTTTACCACTTACCCCGACTCACAGTCAATAGGAAACTAAATGATTTTGTCTTTAAGTCTTAACCCCAAGGTCAGTCCTTTCATAAAACTATGACCTTTGACCGCAGTACGCACGGATTGGGTCTCAGCCCCCCCCGGCTCCAATTCTAAGTTGCGTCGTGACGTCACACACTGACATGGTTGGTACCCACTTAATACAATTCTCAGATATAAGTAGGGATAAAAACACTTTTCTTATTCCGTATGCAAGTGGAAACACAAATTCTCGTTCTTCCCGTCTGGAGTTCGGGCGCTGAATGGGCTGCCCCAAGAAACCAGGAAAACCAACACTTTATCAACAATTATACGCTGATAAGAATGCAAGACTAAACATAGACCATGGATAAACATAGGATGCCACAATCTTTTGTATAGAAATAGCGACCGTAAAAGATATGATAAGAAGGTAAGATAAGATAGGTCTAAATTGTCAGCCTATAACGGATAAATGGGAGGCATGGCTATTTTTTTAGGTTGGTCAAGAGTTCAGCCGTGTTAATGTTGTCGGTACCGTTTCTACACATTACAACTGTGACCCTGGACGCAGCGTGTTCATGAATAATCTTCTGTACAGAAGTAGCGTCTGTAATATATAAGAGAATGTCGTCATAAGTATTTAAATTACAGCTACACATTAGGAAATTTGAAAGAAACATGATAATATTAACGATATTACATAAAGCAGTGTTTGACTTCCACCTGCCAGTGTTATACCAGGCTCAGAGATGTTCATATCAAGCCACAAGTTCCGAATATATCGAGTTATCTTTAAGGGTTTCAACAAAGCTTTTAAGAATAATAAAAACGCGGCATACCAGGGGAAAAAAACCTCCCCACCTTCCCTGTCCCAAAATAAATAAATGATGCGTTATAAATACATAAACATGTTAGCACCGAAGCAAGCAGCTCAATAACCACAAAGTGTGCCCAGCACATTCCCTTTAATAAATTTGTCCTATGTAAATATGTACATGCTTTTTGCAGGCATTAGCACAGTGTTTGTGATTTCTAACCGGTGTAGAGTTCTTGAGCTGTTATTGATTTACGACTTCATTTATGTTGACCTAGGATATAAAGTCATTCAAATGGTGGCATTTTTCTCTCTGGGACAGCAAACATTCATGAAAGCGAAAAACTGGCTTGGATAGATAAACATTGACATGGTTGGTAGACACACTGACATGGTTGGTACACACATGGACATGGTTGGCACACACATGGACATGGTTGGTACACACATGGACATGGTTGGTACACACATGGACATGGTTGGTACACACATTGACATGGTTGGTACACACATTGACATGGTTGGTACACACATTGACATGGTTGGTACTTGGTACACACGATGACATGGTTGGTACACATTGACATGGTTGGTACTTGGTACACACATTGACATGGTTGGTGCACACATTGACATGGTTGGTACACACATTGACATGGTTGGTACACATTGACATGGTTGGTACACACATTGACATGGTTGGTACACACATTGACATGGTTAGTATTCTTCTTTTTTATTTAATTCTTTATTTTTCTTTCAATTTGAAGCCATCTTATACACACCATGTCCGTGCTAACTTGATTGATAACCTATTAAATGTGTTTAATGTTTCAAGACTCACTGCCATCTCGTCATACTCCAATCTGCCCTTGGCATCAATCTCTTAACGCATTTGCATTTATCACCTCTTGATCTAACTCTGAATCCAACAAATCTTATTACAAACGTATCTTTAGCCAACTCTTAATTGAACAAATCTTAATCTGACATCACTTAATTGAACAAATCTTAATCTAACATCACTTAATTGAACAAATCTTAATCCAACATCTCTTAATCCCAAAAATCTTTATCCAACTTTTAAGTCAAGATTCCTTCATCCAACAACTCTTACTGAATACAAGGACAAGCACTTACCATGTCTGTACCAAGACAGGCGAGCAAGTACTTACCATGTCTGTACCAAGACAGGCGAGCAAGTACTTACCATGTCTGTACCAAGACAGGCGAGCAAGTACTTAACATCTGCACAAACCGAGTCCATGGCATTTTGATGTCCTTATAAATCCATCTATTGGCGCGAGATGATGAGGTTCTGACCCGACGGTGTTAATGTCAACCAGGTGGGGGACCTACTTCATCGCCGGCCGGTAATTGGCCGTGTGTCACGGTCTCAGCCACCGTGACGGGCGTATCGATACCACTCGATATCATGCAGAACTTTCCACCTAAATACCGGCAGCGATATATCGGCACGGGTATGCGGTAGATAGGAAAAGGGTGGATTAGGGCGGGGGACAGCGGTGCTTATATTGTTGGACCTTTTGGAGAAATGAATGCCTCAAACTGTCAGTGTCTTTACAGCTGCACACGAGTGGTGAATGGAGACATTTTATCGCTGGGCTTTAATTGTGTGTGTAGAAAATATAGTTTTAAAAATGCCCACTACTAAGAGATAACACATAAGTATAGATATAAAACGAAATAGATAGCAAAACCGTAGGGATTCAAAGATATGGTTGTAGAATTTGGTCAGAGAAGCTTAGACATTAAAATTTGCAGGATAAACCACGACTCCCCCCCCCCCATCATACAACAGTGCGCCCCTGGTAACGTGCAGACTATTTTGAAGACATACAAAGTCGCCTCTGGAAAGGAGCCTGCGGCAATTAACATTTCTGTCTATATTTTCTCGGTTGTTTCAGCTCCAGCTAGGGGAGGGGGTCCATATTCGAAAGTCCTTCCCTGGCCCCCACTCCCAAAAGGAGTTTCCGAAATATTTTAACATTAAATATTACGCCACCGCCATGTATGCAGGGGCCCCCTAGAGAGGCCAAGCCCCCGGGCCCCAAAAACCACTACGTCACTGTTTCAGCTGTTCAATACCAATAATAGGTTGCTCTCGCTAACAAGTTTTAAAGTTGTGGTGATTTTGTGGACATCTGAATACAAGACCTGAGATGAGGGGGAGGGTGGGGGCGACTCGGTATAGTTGTCAGGATAAATCTATGTGCACAACAACATATCGTTTCAAACACGCCTCACACCACAACAAACACACAACAACAACAACAACCCACGCTCCTATAAAACAAGACAAAAAACAGCACCCGACAAAACAAGGCATCTGCACCCTACAGAGAAAATGATGTCAAATCAATATCGTGAGAAGCATGGCACCAACATTGATTGACGTGAGGTAGGCACAAGGTAACTGCACACGAATTGGCCGGAAATTAGTGAAAGCCAGTCTTCACGACTTGTATTGTACTGACAAATCTAGACACAAGAACATTGACAAACAAATCTAGACACAAGAACCTTGACAAACAAATCTAGGCACAAGAACCTTGACAAACAAATCTAACCACAAGAAAATTGACAAACAAATCTAGACACAAGAACATTGACAAAAAAATCTAGGCACAAGAACATTGACAAACAAATCTAGGCACAAGAACATTGACAAACAAATCTAGGCACAAGAACATTGACAAACAAATCTAGACACAAGAACATTGAAAAACAAATCTAGCCACAAACAAGAGCATTGACAAACAAAGTTAGACGCAAGAACATTGACGAAGAAAACTTACGCAAGAACATTGACAACGGTGGGGTTTTTTGTTTTTTTTGCTGAATGAAACACGTTACATAAAATAAGAAACAACACATGAATATGCAAAGAATGAAATTAGGTACAGATTGGATCTCATAAGTTGGGCAGAAAGTGTCCATCAACAGTTAGAACCTGGTTAAGACGCAGTGACCAAATCAGCCCGGGGTGGTTCATTCACCGAGTCTTCAGTAATACTTAACACTAGTCTTTAAGTTATAAGAGACGTCAAGTGTGGGGGGAGGAGGTTTTAGGCTCAGACTGACATGTTTAGACCGAACTCGTCAAAGAACTACCAACAATCACACCGTCGAAACGGCCTGACTTAACTAATAACGGTTATCACATAGTTAATAAAAGCCTTTAAACCCAATGTTCCTTCTATGGTTCGTTGGTCTGTGTGCAAAGTAACAAACATGTGTCAAAATGTACACAGCATCTGATTTTTGTGTGCGCACTTTCACACCCCCACCCCGACACACATACACATTTGATCAACCTAATCAAAATTAGCTGCGCGGTAATTCTAAACTGCTGCGCAGCGCCAGTTAGATTTTCAAATGCAGGGAACGTTGTATAAAGCATGTATTAACTCACTTTACTGGTGTTACATATTATGATGCCATAGGTCTGAAAATTCTTGTTTAAATCACTGCTCTGCCTCCTGGTTGTTTAGTAGATATTAGGAAATGTAATTCAATTAGTTTTGTTTTTCAAACCAAAGCTCAGCGAGACAAAAGACCGTGAGACAAAAGACAACTAATTGATTGACGGATGTCGGCAGGCAGACGAGGTTATACACACTTGCGGGTGTTGCAATAACTGGGTACAAATGAAGAGTGTGTGTGTGGCTAGAGGCCGGGGAGGGGTGGAGGTTACGGAAGTTGTTGAGCCTTCTCGTCCATGAGGGTGGAGGTTACGGAAGAGTTATGCGTTATTACAAGTAGAGAGAGAGAGAAAAAAAAAAGGGAAAGACCGGTTGAAATAAGATGGGATTGGAGGAAATAAACCAAATAATATAAGAGTATCGCGATACAGGAGACATGACTTAACGACAGAAACGGTGTGAAGGGAGGAAGGGTGAAGTTAGAGACTGATAGAAAGGTTAAAGATAGAAGGTAAAAGGAGGGTTGAAAAATGGGGATGACCGGGCGTGTTGAGAGGATAATAGAAAGGGTAACAGTGGGATGGTAGAAAATGTGACAGAAGATGGTAGAAAAGTGACAAAAGGGTGGAAGTTAGGGCGACAAGAGGATGGTATCAAGGGTGACAGAGGATGGTATGAAGAGTGTAAGAAGAGTTGTCTGTGATTTCCTGCTGAAATTTGGCTTTTTGAGATGACTCATCTAAGAGACAGATGACACGGCAGACAACTTATCCAAGACAGAAAAGATGGAGACAAAGAGATTATGTCTTATTGTCTTACCTGATAGTCAGTAAATTCAGCTGTGTTGAGTCTGGCTGTGGTAACAGACTTGGATCACCTGACTGGAGAGATGGCAATATACTTGGATCACCTGACTGGAAAGATGGCAACAGACTTGGATCACCTGACTGGAGTGATGGCAACAGACTTGGATCACCTGACTGGAAAGATGGCAACAGACTTGGATCACCTGACTGGAGTGATGGCAACAGACTTGGATCACCTGACTGGAGAGTTGGCAATAGACTTGGATCACCTGACTGGAGAGATGGCAATAGACTTGGATCACCTGACTGGAAAGATGGCAACAGACTTGGATCACCTGACTGGAGTGATGGCAATAGACTTGGATCACCTGACTGGAAAGATGGCAACAGACTTGGATCACCTGACTGGAGAGTTGGCAATAGACTTGGATCACCTGACTGGAAAGATGGCAACAGACTTTGATCACCTGACTGGAGTGATGGCAACAGACTTGGATCACCTGACTGGAGAGTTGGCAACAGACTTGGATCACCTGACTGGAGAGTTGGCAGGCAACAGACTTGGATCACCTGACTGGAGAGTTGGCAACAGACTTGGATCACCTGACTGGAGAGTTGGCAACAGACTTGGATCACCTTGATGACTGACCAACATTTTGATGGACGCACTTCCAGCAGATGTTCTCGTCATTGGTAACAAAGTTGCCTCCCCAAGTTTGGTTTTGCCAAGAGTGCTTACATCTGCCCTTTCTGGTTCTGATGAGTTGTCAAGTGAGTCCTCAGAGATTTGCATTTCAGAAGACGAGCTTTCAGACTCTGAGTCAGATTCAGTCTTAGTCTCACCCTGTTCCTGGTGCACAATTTTGAAAGTATTGGGACCTATGACCTGAAACTTTCGAGTGGACGATGAGCTGAAGCGATCTTTTCGCCCTGCGAATCCAGATGGCGCATTATTGTTATTGGTATCATGTGGATGAGACAATGATGGTCCATTTTCTGAAAAAACCTGATCTCGTCTGTCATCTGATATTATGTTTTCTCCTTTAGGACAGTCGCTCACATCACCACTTGTATTTTGGGATTGTTTTGGCTGGCCAACTGTCATCACAGATTCTTCAAATAAATTTGAATTTTGGAAATCAGGTTTGTTGGAATTGAAACTGGTGTGTGTTTTTTTCTCAGATCCAGCTGTTGGCTTTACGGGAGCCAGTAGCTTAGACTCTTTCTGGCTTTTGAGTTTAGCTTCAGAAAGTTTACTAGTTTTCTTAAGTTCACTTGTGGGTGACGTTTTGTATAATGATATTTCTAGATCAGCATCTTTCTGGTTGGAGTGTGTGTTTGTATTTTCTGGAAGTAGTTCCTGAGTGCTTTGCAAACTATCAGCTTGTGTTTCCAAAGAACCGTCTGTTGGTTTTGAAAATATTACACCCACATCTTTCTTTGACTTTGTTTCCTGGTCAAATTCAAGACCTTCCTCCAGAGATGAATCTATAAGCTGAGACTCAAGATCTTCCTTCAGAGATGAATCTGTGTTCACAGACTCAAGATCTTCCTTCAGAGATGAATCTGTGTTCACAGACTCAAGTCCTGCCCTCAGAGATGAATCTGTGTTTACAGATTCAAGACCTTCATTCTGAGATGAAGTTGTGTGCTCTGACTCAAAACCTTCATATGAGTCTGTGTGCTCTGACTCCAGACCTTTTTGTAGATCTGTCTTATCAAACTTGGCCTGGGCAAGGACTATGCTCTCTTCTGGAAGATTGGTGTGCTCTGATAAACTTGAGTGGTGCTTGGGAGAAGACAAACTCTGGTCAGGAGATGTGTCACTTATACTTAAAGTGAAAATGGGGCTCCTTCCCAGTTTGATAACTTGCTGAGTGTTTGTTTGTGAGGACACACCGTGAGTTGGTTGGTTCTGTTCTGTCCTACTTCGTGATACATCCTTGGATAGTTGTTGATGGTCGGCTGAGTTCGCAGGCACATTCTGGGATGTTAGATCTCGGTCAGTTGTTTTACAGACCTCACCTAGAATCTGTTGGCAGTTTAAGCTCACGGGCACACCACCGGATGGTTGTGACTTGTTATCAGACTTCAAGCACACATCATGAAATCCTTGGTGGTTGCCCGACAATTTCAGAAGACCATCTTGAGAAGCCAAGTTATCTTTACATTCCATAAAAATTTCAGGGGATTCTACCTTATCGGCTTGAGGAATGTGATTTGATCTGTCCATGTCTGTCATCCCAATGCTGTCATTTGGGCTGTGAATGAACTGACCACTGTGAGGCTGGTGTGATGCATCCAGTCCATTCCTAGCTACTTCAGGGGTCCTCAGTTTGTATTCACCCCCAGACCAATGGTCATCTGAGACAGACTGGTACCCTGAGGAAGATGATGATGACCCAGATATGCCCACTAGGAACTCCACACCTGGCTTTAGTGTGTCGTGATCGGTTACAGGAGTGGTCAATTTTCTTTGGCTGATTGATAGGTTTAGGCTTTCAGCATCACTTCTGTCCATTGGTTGAGTGTCATCAGCTGTTGGCAGAGTGTTGTCATTTCTATGTGGGTCATACTGTGATGAATATGTTGCTCTAAGTGGGTCATACTGTGATGAATCAGCTACTCTAAGTGGTTCATAATGTGATGAATCAGCTGTTGACAGAGTGTTGTTATCTCTGAGTGATGAATCAGCTGTTTTACCAAAAATCTCTTGAGGGCTGGCCTCTGTTGCCATGACTACAGCCACTTCTAATGCTGTTCCTTGAGAGACTTCCAGATAAGAATGAGACGTATTTTCAACTGATCCCTTTGGAATCGATTTGCTCCTTTGAGAGATGGCAAAATCCTCTTGGAAACTAATAGCTTTAGTAGAACTTGGTGATAGAGAAGTATTCAGCTCTCCTCTCATACGTTCACTAAATTCAAGAAATGTGCTCAAACTGTTAATTGGTGAGCTGAGGTTAGACACTGTTGTAAAAGTGTCTTCAGTTGAAATAATTTGTGTTACACCAGGGGCAAGTGAATGAGATGCCTCACAACTTGGCCTCATTTTTGAATTGTCAGAATTTGATTGTATTATCAGTTCATTTATGCCTTGATTTGATGATTTTGTCAATTCACTGGCGCCTTGATTTGGTTTTGTCAATTCATTGGTGCCTTGATTTGATGGTTTTGTTAGTTCATTGATGCCTTGATTTGATGGTTTTGTCAATTCATTGATGCCTTGATTTGATGGTTTTGTTAGTTCATTGGTGCCTTGATTTGGTTTTGTCAATTCATTGGTGCCTTGATTTGATGGTTTTGTCAATTCATTGATGCCTTGATTTGATGGTTTTGTTAGTTCATTGGTGCCTTGATTTGATGATTTTGTTAGTTCATTGGTGCCTTGATTTGATGGTTTTGTTAGTTCATTGGTGCCTTGATTTGATGGTTTTGTCAATTCATTGATGCCTTGATTTGATGGTTTTGTCAATTCATTGATGTTTTGATTTGATGGTTTTGTCAATTCATTGGTGTCTTGATTTGATGGTTTTGTCAATTCATTGATGTTTTGATTTGATGGTTTTGTCAATTCATTGATGCCTTGATGGTTTTGTCAATTCATTGATGTTTTGATTTGATGGTTTTGTCAATTCATTGATGCCTTGATTTGATGGTTTTGTCAATTCATTGACGCCTTGATTTGGTTTTGTAAGGTCATTGGTGCCTTGATTTGGTTTTGTAAGGTCATTGGCGCCTTGATTTGTTGGTTTTGTAAGGTCATTGGCGCGTTGATCCTGAATTGTGTAGTCTCCAGCTTTTACAGTTTCTCCAAGTACTGTTTCCATAGGTTCTTTGCTGACCAACAAGTCATAGTCTTCATGTTCTGACAGATTGTCAAAGGGACTTTGTGCTGTCTGTTCTTTATCCTTTAAGCCATCTTGAATATCGATTTCTCCTAGTTTCATCGCAGTTTTGCCCCCTTCTCTATGGTCATACTGTTGTTTAAACACATGTTCCTCCCCTTTACTACCAATCACGTTTTTATTTTTTGACTGATCACTTTCTGATTCCAGAGTTTCCTTTCTGTAATGTTTTACTCCAGTTAAACGTTCATTAATCCCCACATCCACATCACCACTAGTACCTTGTGTCAACAAGCCTTCTTTGTGGCCATCATGTTTACTTTCAACATCTTGCTGGCTGCTAACATGGACCACACCACTAAAAACGTTTGCAGAATGTCCACTGACACCAACACACTTGCCATCAGTTGAATGACCATCTGATTGGTCTAAGCTTGGTGGTAGTAGATGGTGCAAGGATATATTAGAAGTCAACTCATCTTTGAACTTGATTCCTTCAGCTGATTGGTTGAAAGAGTTTTCTCCACTGTGTTGTGTGGCAGCTTTCTGATTGGATCCCTGGGGACTCTTCTGTATTATATTATCCTTTTGTTTATCCCCCGCTTCCCATTGGTTGATTTCTGATGATATAAGACTCTTAGCGCCTGTTACAGCACTGATGATAGTAACAGAAGGTGCATCTCCTGAAGCATCTGCTGGCACATTGTTTGTAGCATTTGCTGTGGAATCTTTCTTAGCAACAGCTGGCACATCAGTTGTAACATTTGCTGTGGAATCTCTCTTAGCACCTGCTGGCACATTAGTTGTAACATTTGCTGTGGAATCTCTCTTAGCACCTGCTGGCACATCAGTTGTAGCATTTGCTGTGGAATCTCTCTTAGCACCTGCTGGCACATCAGTTGTAGCATTTGCTGGTGAATCTCTCTTAGCACCTGCTGGCACATCAGTTGTAGCATTTGCTGGTGAACCTCTCTTAGCACCTGCTGGCACATCAGTTGTAGCATTTGCTGGTGAATCTCTCTTAGCCCCTTCTGGCACATCAGTAATAGCACTTGCTGGTGAACCTCTCTTAGCACCTGCTTCAAGTTCTGTAAAGTCTGTGTTGATTCTTCTGACCTCTTCACCTTCATTAAACACCACATCCTTCAAACCTGAATCCATAATGCTAGAATCCTGTCTGACATCTTCTTTTTTCTTTATCTGAGCCATCAGACAAGCATCTATTTCACTTGTTTCACTTTGTATTAAATCTGTGGCCAATGAGTGATCACGATCAACAATGGAAGGGGCATCAACTTCCTGATTGGCTGAGGTGGGTGTCTTTTCTGGTTTACTGTTCTTTCCTTGATTATTGACATCATTGCTTGTACTATTGGCAGGTGAGGGGGCCGACATTATTTCATTACTCTCAGAGCCTTGCGCTTTCATTTTCATATCACTTTCCAAAAGACATAGAGAATCATTGGAGATATCTGATAATTTGGTTGAATCAGATCTGGAATGAGAAGTCTTTGAAGATTGCATTGAATCGAAATCTTCAACCTGTGGAATGATGACATGCTGTCTGTTCAAACTGAGATCAAGATTCTGTTGAAACTTCAGACCTTCCAAATATTGATGACTATCATTGTCACCCACATCATGTCTGCAAAACACATCTGTATTTCCTTCATTTAATGCTGATGGTTGATGAGGCAATGAAGAGAATTGGAAAGATGGGATAGACTCATCAGCATTGAGGTGATTCGGCTGAGCATCAAGTCTTTTTTTCTTGGCCCAGGGCTCGGAATAGCCTTGAACTTTCTGAGACTGACCTAGAATCTCCTGACTTGAATCTTCAGCTTGAGAGTCTTGTTTGTGTTTAATCCCTTGACTTAATGCAGTATTCTTATTTTCTGAAGTTATTTCCCTTTTGTCGGGACTGGTGAACCTTTGATCCATTCCCTTATCTGCAACACTTGGACTTGGAGTCAAACAGGATGCTGGGCCATTGATATCACCAAGACCAGAAATTGTTCTATTAGATCCCACATTAGCATTAGTGCTCAACAGGGGGAAAGAATCAGAATTTATTGAGTCAATATCTTGTGGTAGATTCCCCTGATAAGAACTAAGTTTGTTTTCGGGATCATTGTCATGGTGAAGATTAAAATCAGTGTCACTTGTACTTAGCAATGGGCCATGCTGGGCTGCACCAGATTCGGCTTGAAGCTTACTTAAACTGACATCATCTTTTGCTGAAGAGTTCAAGCCTGGTACTGACTCAGACAACTCCCTGGTTGAAGATTGTATGTTCTCATCATTATTGCTCAGTGTTCCAATGACATCCTCATCAATGCTGTCTTTTTCACAATCACTTTCATTTAATGAATCTGACTCAAAACTTTCATCAAGTTCAGATTTTCTGGTAGAGCTCCAGCTGTCAATGTTTTGTTCATCCCCCACCTCGTGCATGTTTGAAATGTGTGACTTCCCCTGCGATAATCCATCCACTGAGATAGCCGCCACATCACCATCTTGATTGTGGTACTGTGATGGTTGCCCTAATTCCTGGTCTGCACATGGTGAGGGACCAGTGTTACATATCTCTAGGGAATCATCAGACATTGAACTTGATGTGTTAGAAGAGTCTTTAACAAAGTGACCTTTGACCTGAATGTTCAACAGATGATCTGATGGAATCAAAGTATGCGCGTACTTCAGTTCATCGTGTGATGAATCAGAATCCCCACTTTCCAGCCCCAAATAAGGAGTGTCTGAGAGAGTGGGTTGCCCCTTGGCACAATGTCTTTGAGAATTGGGGTCATGCTCGTTGTCATAGGAGGACACCTGGATCAACGGAACTTTAGCCCCATACCTGATGTCTTGATCACCTGAGTTTTCATGATGGCCACCTTCCTGTAAAGAGCCACCCATATGATGGGAAAAAGGAAGAACAAGATCGCCAGCACTTTGCACACAGAAATCTTGTTCAACTCCAAGTCTGTCCTTACTCATCCCACCTTCAATATCTGCCGTGTATTTGGCCAAGGCTGTGGCGAGCTCTTCTCCCTCAGGCTCAGAATGTCTACGCCATTCATCCCTGATGGGGGTGTTCTGACGGCTTCTTCTTTTTACCGAAGCCACATGGGAAGCTAGGCTTGCATTGGAGGCTGGCAAGCTCAACCTGTTATCGGCAGATGATTCACTGAAGTCTTCCTCTGAGGCCAGTTCTGGAACGATGGCCAGAGAGGTCATACTTGAAACTAACCGTGTCCTTGACCTTGTCCTGGCAGGGCTAAGCCCCAAAATGTGAAGTTTACCATCTGATCCACTAAGTGGGGCTTGATGTCGCCTGGCATGGTTCCTGTTACCTTGCTGTTCACTAGGAAAACTCTGGCTCCTGCTTATTGCCTTCAACTGATTGTTTCCTTCATCAGCAGGACTCTGGTCTTTACTTCTTTTCTTTGTAACTATTGATTTGAAGAACTGTGGTCTACTATTGTTTGACTTATTCTCCTTGCCTCCAGGTCCAATGTAAGCTTTCCCTACGTTTTTTTTAAGGTACTTGTGTTTGGGAATGTCATCAGAACTGGACATGGTTTCTTGAGATGCTGATGGCTTACGGCCTCTCTTCAAAGTTTCATGAGCAGGAGATTCCCTGCTCCGCGTGGATGGTCCAGGTGAGACTGAGCTAACACCTTTCTCAGCTTTCTTCTGTTTTGGAATGGTAGGTTCTGCCTGGCATACTTCTTCACCACTTTTGAGATCATTGTTATTTTTCATGTGTCGCTGATGGTGAGGGGAATGTTGGTCCAGTCTACCTCTGTCATGACTGGATGACTTTGACTGCTGCCTTGGGGACTTTCCATGGCTTGGTGTTTCGATGTCTCGATGGAGACCTTCATGTGGCTCAAAAAACTTTTCTTTTCCATCAGAATCAGAACGTGACATTGTGTCATCGGTGTCATATGATTTAAACCTGGCAACCCCGGCAACATCTCTGCCCTGTCTTTTACTCCGTGCTTTCATTTCAACTTCTTTATTTCTAGACACTTTCTCATGTGGAGTGCCAGCATACGTGCGGAGTGCTTTTCTCAAATATTCATGCTTTGGTGAGTCATCAACGTGCTCAAGTTTTGGAAACCTGTCGGGTGAAGCAGCGTCTGCTCCTGAGCCCCGCCTGAGATAGTCATGTGTGGTGACATCATCATCAAGAGGCTCACAAGATTCACGATCAACTTCTGCCTGTAACACTTTACGTGTTCCTTTCTTGAGGTAATCAAACCTTGGTTCTGGAGCCAGACCTGAGTCTCTTGACCTCTTCCCAGAGATCTCGAGTGGTTCATTTATCGGAGTGGTTTTTGGTTTCTTGCTGCCTTTCTTTAGAAAGTTGTGTTTAGGTGTTGAAGAGTCTGACACATCAGAACCAGAGGATAGGAAACTAAATGAGGATTCCTTGGATCTCTTGAGTATGACAGGACTTGTTGATGGTGAGCTGATACGGTCCTTGCTGCCTCTCAGGTAGTTGCCCTCGAGATCTGGCCTTGGCTTCCGAGGACTGTACAACCTGGCGGTCACAGCAGCAGCTATATTTGACAAGCTTCTGTTGGGGGAAGGAGAACTGGGAAGTGCTAAATTGCTGGGTCGTCCCCTGTGAGTTCTAGTGCGTCCTCTTGATGTTCGAGTGGCAGAAGTCCTAGGTGGTGGGGGTATGTCTGAAAAAGTTACCCTCTCACTCAGATTATTTTCACCAGACTCTGTTGCCATCTCGTTCATGGAACCTTCATGTCTCTCATCTTCATTTATTTCATCATCATCCTCCTGTTTATCATTGTCACTTATCTTTCCTTCTTCAGCTAAATCTTGGATTTCTTCAAAATCATCACCTGCTTCACCAGACATTTCTATAGCAAGATCTTCTTCATCACTGCTCTCACCGAGTTCATCCTCCCCCTCACTATACTCATCTCCACTCATTGATTCATTTTCAATGTCCTCTTGGCATCCAGATCCATAATTGTCTGGATCAAAATCCATAGACCCATACTCCTGTGTGTCTAGCGTATCTTGGCTGCCACCAAAGTGTTCCTCATCACTGTCTGAATCACTCTCAACATCCTTCTGGAGAAGATTCTGGCCGGGTATCTTGGAATCATCCATGCGGTAGAGGCTGGACGTCCTGGTGAGGTAGCTGGGGTCAGAAATGTGGTCATCTGTTGTTTTGTTCAGCATGAGGTCGCTGGTGGCCGCCCTGATGGGCCGAGGTGAGTCCATGCCAACTTTGAGCAGATCCTGCTTCTCCTCTAGATACAGCTCCAGTTGTTCTTTCTCTGCTTCTTTTTGTTTGACAGCAGCAATCTGGTGAGAAAATAAATTATAACACAGGGGTAAGACAGCAATCTGGTGGGAAAATAAATTATAACACAGGGGTAAGACAGCAATATGGTGGGAAAATAAATTATAACATAGGGGTGAGACACCAATCATCTTACACAGGAAGAAATAAATTAAACAAGTTATAAAAAAAGAGCCTGACAAAATTTACTGAACATGTCCTCATGAAGCTTTCTTCAGCATACAGTCAGTCAAAATAAACAAATGGATCAACACATGATGTGATTTCTTTAACCTTCAAAAGATGTTTGTGGCTTTTAAATTCAAATACATGAAAGCAAATGAGTTGATTTAAGAAACTCTTATAGTTTAAAAGGCTAATTGGAACAACAGGTTCTGGTCGTCAATAACAAATTTTACACTGTGGAGGGTAGACAACTCTTTAAAACAAGTTTCTCATCTAGCAGGCACATTAGTGCCCCTAATGAATGGAATCTGTTGAAAGGCAGTCTTTGTATCCACTAATAGCATACAGAGTCAAGAATTTAGGGAAAGATGGATATTTTTCACCTTTCACCATTATCTATACAGATCTTAAGTATTGTAAATCAAAAGTTAATGTTTACTGACTGGATATTTAGTTTACTCCAGGGCTACTTTTTAATGTGGGAAAACAAGTTAATTGTTTTGTTTTTTTAATTTAAATTAATATTTTCTAATTGTTTAGCAGCAATGTGTTAAATATTTTATTTGTTTGTCCAAAAAAAAATTAAGATAAGGTACACGTTATTTAATAAACAGATTGTGAATCGGTATGAGGGCATATATCCCAACAGGAAGTAGATTAGTTTAAGGGCACATCCCTAAACTGAAAGTGGATCACTATAAAAAAGTAATTTCATCCTCACATAAGAATGTGTTCTTCTGAACAAAACAGTAAAAGATGTTATACATGATCAGGGAGCTGTAGACTCAGAGGTGAGAATCCCTGGTGGCGCTAATTAAAGTCTAATAAAACACTTAGATAGACATAGGGATAAAACACTTTTCTTATTTTGTATGCAAGAACAAACATACAAATTCTCATTCTCAATGCAAGTCTAGACAAAATAAAACATGGATAAGTGTTGGATGCAATAATATTCTGCATAGAAGGGGCGTATGTAACAGGTCAGATAAGACAAATCCACATGGCAAGCTAACCTCTTTCTGGAGTGAGTAAACCTCCACAGCGTTCTGCTCCCTGACCTCTGCCTCCTTGTGGCTGATCTCTGCCTCTTTCTTGCTCAGATCTTTGGTGATCTTCTTGTACTCCTCCTTGACCTTTTGGCCTTCCTCTGATAACTGTTTCTTTTGGTCCCGGCAGTCGATGGTATGCAGCAACTCTTTCTGAGCTATATCTGAACACACACAAAAATCAGCCACAGTCATAAAAGAACATGTCATTCATTAGGTATCCCATTTTACCAGAATCATAAATATTAATCATGGGAGAAATTCCCTTTCTTGGTGGGCATTAGTTTGACATTGTTACATTTCCATTTATGATATTGTTACATTTCTTGTTTTTATATATAACTTACTGTTTGCAAGTCCACTTACCTTTGTACATTCCTTGAGCTGAATGCTTGCGTACACGGATCAACTTATTGACCACTGATGATTTAGGCCCAGCTTCCATTCTTTCATCCAAGCCTGAATTGTCGAGTTGACCACTCAGTAATGTCCAGTCATCAGTTTGACCAATCAGCTGTTCCAAAGTGCTCTCCCCTGGGCTCGTCGCAGAGTTGGAGGACTTTGCTTTCACAGACTGGATCTCCTCTAGGAGTTGTCTTTTGTCTGAAATCAAAGATCAAGTAAAACTTGACAAAGACGTCCTAAAATAGATTAGTCTTCTGCTTATTCTGGAATCATAATAACATGAACACAAAAAAAAACAAAATGCTATTTAAAAAGTTATCAGTATTTTCTTTTTAATTTTAATTTCGTAAATGTTGAAGAAAAAAGATGTCGATAATAGGCTACAAGATAATAAGTTTTACTTTTTTTCCTCCAAAATTAAAATTAATCTTAGCACATGTTTTATCAGTGGATGCAGCATCATTTGTTAACTAGAAATGGTGTTAATTATGGGCAAAGTTACATTTTTCTCTTTCTTCATTTAGCTTTTTTGTCTCTTGGTCAATTTTCCTCTGCTGCTTCTCCAGCATGTGTAGGGCTTCATCTTGTCTGGCCTTCAATGCCATTCTCTCGTCTTGCAGCTCACGCTTGGTCTTTTCATGCTGTGCCAATATTTTCTCTTCTCTTTCATCTAGTTCTTCTTTTCTTGCTTTCATTTCTTTTTCCAACTTCTCCACTTCTTTCCTTGATTTGAAAAAATTAATTTAAAAATAAACCCTTTTTTAAAAATTAATTGGTTTATATTTGTAATTAACAGAAAAATGTGTTCAACATTAAATTTTTTAATGAACTAAATTTAACAAAAGAAACATTCATATATCATATTTAAGTCAGGATTTGTTAGCAAAGACTTAGAATGTGCTAAGTACTATAGAATTAAGTATGTAATTTATTTTCCTTCTAAAATAGAATTTCTTCTCCTAGGTAACAATGCCTTTGTAATGCAACTTTTGCCAAAGTAAAGATATGTTTACCCCAAGTGTGTGGTACAACATATCCAGAGATACCAGTGAATTTAAACATCAATTGAAATTCTTTCACATTTATTACCTTTTATAAACTATGGCATGAAACATTAACATCAAGCTCATATCACAATAAATTCAAATGTAAATTTGCAGGTATTTTAGCTTCATTGAGTTATTTTTTGTTATATTTTAGCAACCAACATTGTTAAAAAAATCCCTATGAACTTAAATAATTTACATGCAGACACCTCTTGTAGATTTCAGTAATAATTTGACTCGTCTATTATTTCAGGGAACAAAATGGGGGTGTTACGTTCTATCAGGCTAGCCCTTATCTTTTCCATTTACTTATATCAGTTAAGTGCTTCTCAAATATTTTAGTATGGCACACCAGCAGGAATTTTTACAATGCATTGTTTTACCACTACTGATGCGGTCACAAAATTTAGTATATTGTCTTTTATTTGTTTCATTGTATCTTCTTATTGCCGAAAAATTAGGATAGTAATAATGATGGGTAATGGAAAATATCATAATATTTTTCTGTGCTATACTGATAACTTCTGAGGACCAGCAGCAGATGGACCACAGACTAGCACCAGTTTGGGACCACCACTTTGAGTAGCACTGTATTACATCACCCTAGCAATATCCCAGCAAGAGAAGCAATAACAAAAAGCATGACCTTCACATTTGCTGGAGGCAGTTGCTGCTTCCAAACAAAGAATGGAAAGAAAGAGTTGCCAATAAGAGGAATCAATGATAATGAGAAATCATATCAATGGAATCAATTCACCATGGACATGCCTTCAATTCCTTTTCATCTATTCAGTATGAAAATTTCCTCTTCTTTCTTTAACATGCCCCTTATTTAATGCCATGGATCTGTAATACTAAAATTTGCTGCTTATAGTGTTAAATTTTACAATAAATACTTTATTGACTGATTAGATTCAACATTTAAGCATGTTTCAAAGTTTCATTTGTTCAAGCTTGAAAAACATATTTGACATCTAGATCTCATAAACGCATTGTAAAGACAAATATCATTCACATTTTTTAATGGACAAATATGAATAAAAAGTATTTAAAAAGTGATTGATATCATTGCTAAAAGTGCTTAATTTCTGGGACTCTTTACACAGGCCAAATTGATGAGAACCAAATCAACAGATCCCATTAGCAAACTGTTACGTTTCTTGCTGAGACTTCCAGCGGAAGAACAGAATCAATAATCAAACACTTTGTGGGGAATGGATTATGTTTCTGGATGCAATGCACAAGAAACTAAAAAAGGCCATTTCCGTCTGCCCATTAATATATTGATCTAAGAACTGGCTTTGAGTAATATTTCAACCTCTGGCGAGAGGCTGACTTTCTGATACTCTGCTAGTGCTAATCTACAAAAGTCAACTTAGAAATGATTTTAAATAGAAGTTCTTGCATAAAGTAACTAAGGACACAAAAGTAAATTAAATCATGTTTTTTTACATTAGACTAATAAACACTTAGTATTAAAACAATCTCTGAAAATTTAAATAAATAAGATAAGCCAACAACCTACCTAGCAGCTTCGATCCGTTCACTCTCATTTTTGTACTGGATTTCAAGAGCGTGGCTGCATAATGAGGAAAAGAGACAGAATAAGGACAAACAATCACCTTTCATCTATTGGTCAGCTTTCAAATTATTGTGCCAACAACTTAATAAGTAATTTGTTAAATGTTAATTTGACTCATTCAGCTCTAGTCAAAATTTCTGTCAATTCTGTCAATCCATTTTGAGTATTACTATTGATTGTATTGATGGATAATTTAAATATTGTAATAAAGTACATGTAATACTACTGAAATAAATTCATTTGTATAATGATATATATAACACACACACACAAACACACGCACATAAATGTACATGTTGGAAATATACACAAATTAACTTGACATGTATTTAAGACATCTTACAAATATAAATGGTCAATGATTTATTCTTATTTTTATAAAGCTACCCACACTTACCAAGCCTCATAACATTAACTACACTGTCATGAAATCTACCCATTCTAATTACACATGTCATGAAATCTACCCACTCTTATTACACATATCATGAAATCTACCCAATCTAATTACACTTGTCATGAAATCTACCCATTCTAATTTCACCTGTCATGAAATCTACCCATTCTAATTACACCTGTCATGAAATCTACTCAATCTAAGTACATCTGTTATGAAATTTACCTTCTCTAACTACACTTATCACATAATCAACCTTCTCTAACTACACTTATCACATAATCAACCTTCTCTAACTACACTTATCACAAGATCAACCTTCTCTAACTACACTTATTACAAAATCAACCTTCTCTAACTACACTTATCACAAAATCTACCTTCTCTAACTACACTTATCACAAGATCAACCTTCTCTAGCTACACTTATCACAAGATCAACCTTGTCTCTACACTTATCACAAAATCAACCTTGTCTAACTACACCTGTTATGAAATCAACTTTGTCTAACTACACCTGTTATGAAATCAACTTTGTCTAACTACACCTGTTATGAAATCAACCATCTCCAAGCAAACTGAACATGACATTATTTACCTTCACTTTATACATATTTAAAGGACTTCACCTAACTTAGCTACACAATAACTAACAGTGCCAATATTGATTACAACAATAATCCAATGGTTTTACACTGATGAGATCTCACGAGATGCTTGAAAATCTCATTTGTTCACAAACAAGTTATTGACATCCACAGTCAACACCGATTGGTCCAATAATCAATAGCAAACATACAACAACTCCAGACCCCCACAATATATGGTCATGGAGCAGCTTATAGACCAACACACAATATGGTAATAGACTGGCTTATTGACTAGTGCATCATGTCATAGACTGGCTTATAGACCAACACACTATGTGGTAATAGACTGGCTTATAGACCAACACACCATATGATCATAGACTTGCTTATTGACTAGTACATCATATTGTCATAGACTGGATTATAGACCAACACACTATATGGTAATAGACTGGCTTATAGACCAACACACTATATGGTAATGGACTGGCTTACAGACCAACACACCATATTATCATAGACTTGCATATTGACCAGCACATCATATGGTCATAGACTAGATTATAGACCAACACACTATATGGTACTGGACTTTATTATAGAGCAAATAACATATGGTCATAGACTGGCTTATAGAAAAACACACCCTGTGCACGAGAACCGGCTTATTGTCCAATACACCATATTGATATAGACTGACTTATAGACCAACACTTCCTAAGGTCAAGGACCAGCTTATTTTGATTAACTCAACTTTTCCACACAGAATTAAACTTGCACATTTTGCTAAATTTGCCTTTTATGGGGCTCATTTCATCAGTAGGTGATAATGATATTTGAATTGATGAATAACAAAATAAAAAAGCTATTCTTAGTTTTTTTTAATGTCATAAATATGCTGAATAAGAAATGGTAACAGTTTTATTTATTTTTTTTAAAAACTTCTGCCTAATATTTCTTTGTCTATTTACACAAAATAAATACAAAAATTTCAAATAAAAATAATGAGAAAGTATGTATTTTCTAAAAAAAAAATTAAAGAAAATAAAAATGGGACAAAAACAAACAGTAACAATCTATCTCTATTAATGATGTGCCAGTTTAAAGGAAAAAAAACAAATTAGAAATAATATCTAATACAATGATTAAAGTATGTAAACTACAGTGCAAATATACAACAGCTTAAGAGGCACATTAATAGCTAAATTTATAAGCTATTATCAAGAAATATAGTTTCCATGGATTAAGTGTGCGCCATTAGATCATGGTTAGATACATTCAGGAACTAGATACTAAGCCAGAGCAGCTAAGATATAAAAGCCATTGCAATGAGAAGAAATATTATGAGTAAGCCATAGAATGTGGCCAGGAGCATTTGAAAATAAAAACATTTTCATGATTGAAATTAGTTTATAAAAGTATCTTAGAATAATTTGGAATGTGTGTGATTATTTGTTTAATTCTTATTTATTCATTTTATTTTTTGGGGGGCACATTAAAATCACTTAAATATATTTTAATTGGTAACTAAATAACTTTGCTTGAAAGTCCCTTAAAACTACAACCTATTGAATCCATAGGTGTATTGTTGCCAAATATTGCCACTTGGTTTACATAAATGCAGCAGAGTAAATTTGAGTGTAATTTATATTTTCAAAAGAATATCTGCACAAAATATTCTCATTTCACTAAAATTTCTAGTCATTTCACATTGAAACCTAGAAAATAAAACGTTAAACATTTTAAAACTGTTCAGATCTCTTTTTAAAAACAAGGATTTATTTTTTTATTACTTATGAAGAAATGTGGATTTTATTTTACTAAAACAAAGTAATAAACATTGTCAAATTTAAATAAAAAGTAAATAAAAAGAAACTAACAAAAACACCAAAAAATAATGGATCACTGTCAAAATAATGGAGCAAAGATAATTTTTTTAAATAAAAAAGGTATATTTAGAAAATAACAACTTTTCCGATTGGCTCTATGAGAAATCGATTCCACTTACCAGATGCGAGCGGCCTCCGCGCTGCCAGCGAGATAGGTAAACATTAGACTAGGCATTTTAAATTTCATATTGCTTTACAGAATTCAATAGTTAATTTTTTTTTCATGATGATTCTTTGATTTTTGCTCAGCTGTCTCCATTTGATTACTGCTTGACATGAATTAAATAATGAGCGATTGTTAGAGGTAACCTCTTACTTGGACACATTTAATGAAGTGAAACCAATGGAAGAGGTCCATGCTTCACAGCGAGTAGTAATACATGAGTTGAATAGAAATTTTGTACAAAACAATGGTCTGAATTATAATATATATATTTTTAGTTCTTATATTAATAGAGAAAATACAGTCATATTTTGATAAATAGTAGCTCTGGGCTTGAACTTATGAAATTAAATTACAACTATAGCTCATCAGGAGGGAAAGGAATGCTGTTATTTATTTGAAGGTAAGGTCAATTTTTTTTTACTACCTCAAATACACTTTAATCGCCTAAATCTGAACCCATACTGAAATATCGATGAATATTACAAAAGATATAAAATTATAGTTGCCTGAGTTCATGAGTGAGTCAGAGGGGAGGGTGCCTAGTTAGTGTGCAAATCAATCTGTGTCAACATTGACAAACAAGAACCCTTCTTAAAATGAGGGTTTCATTTTATTTATTACATTAATTGTTTATTTTTTGTACAACCAACTGAGTTATGTTTAATGTAAAGAGGGGTCTAAATATTTATATAGCCACACATTACAAAAAAATCTGGTATAGTGCAAAGTACAGACATCTCATTAATCAAAGATTTAATTGAATAGTAAAATTTATTTTCGCATTATTAAAATTTAAACCTAACTATATAAAAGGGCAATTGAAATATTCTACTATATTTCTTTATGACAAACCGTAAAGTGATTGAGAAAATTTTCAAGTAAATAATTATATGAGAAATTTTGTTTGAACATAGTTATGTTTTACAAATTTAATATTTAAATTATTATGTATACATAATATTTTTTAGTTAATGGAGTGAGTTATACTTTATATGCATACTAAGTTAGAGAAAGATATAAATTAATTTAGAATGATTACATTATATAATAGAGCTGTTTAGAGGTTTATTCTGTGCATGATTACACAGCTAATAATAATGATTACATGTCAAGTAATTTATGCTGATTTATTGATCTTGTAAAGTATCTCAGCTAACCTTCCATACAACCCGTTCCACAACCACTAATCACAACTTCAGTCTTTAGAAAATTTAGAGGAGCTATTAAACATAAAAAATCTCAAAGAGCATGCTAGCATACAAAGGGAAGTCACTCTTCAAGGGATGTAACTCATTCAAAAAAAGTTTCAGTTGTCAGTGATTGCTCAAACATAGGAGGCAGAAAGTTATTTTATCAAATTATAAATAAATAAAACTTGACGCACTTACTTTTGGTCATATGTTTTGAAATAAGAGGAGCTGGCCATGGTCAGATCATTCATAGAACTACTACGACTTACATCCTCACTGCTGCTCTGTACACTCTGTTTGTGTATAAGCAAATTTGGGTTATTTAACATTGATCTATGTTAATTAACATCTCAAAAGAGTTTATAAAAAGCAATAATTCTGTCTCTCTAGCACAAGGAGATTCACCATAATAGATTTTATTGAATTTTTTTACACTTAAATTATCCTTAGGAAATAGTGCAGTGTTTTAGATTTATCTTGTAAATATCAAGAGTAAATACTGTTTTGGACAATTAATGCTTTCTAAAAAAAAATTATAATTTTTAAAAAAATTTTGTGCACTTTAAATTATTATCTAATTTTCGTTACCAGATATCACGAGAAATTAATTTTTTAAAATCATTAACTAAAATGTGAAATCATTTTAATTTTCTGTTAAAAAAATAATTTTACCAAACGAGATTCCATTCCTTTGTAGTTCATGGTCTCAATTATTTCTTGAGTTTGTTGAAGTGTAAATGTATTCAATTTTCCCATTTGTATTTTATCCCCTGGAAAAATTAATAAAAAATTAAATTTTTTATTTGAAGCATAAAGACTAAGAATTTATTGTTACGATTCAACATCCTTTCTTTTAAATCAATGGAAGGTTTGGTTTAAACAGGTAAAAAAGATTGCTCATTTTTTAAATACTATTGTCAAAAATATCATTATGGTGTATTTTTACTGTCTAAATGAATAGCAAAACGTGCCATAGTCAAATAGGTATACTTTGTAACATAATAGGCACATAATAAAACCCTGGGCTAAAGAAATGGGCAGTAATAAACATTGTTTCATTAACAGCATGTTTTATAAGTTACATTAAATTGTCAGTGCAATCAATTATATCCAATAGATTTATATAAATTACAAGCCGACCCGAATCATAGCACACGCCGCTAATGATTTAGTGATGGGTGACATTTTATTACAGTAATTGTTGAGGAGAGTGTGTGACTAGTTTTCTGTCACTGAGCACAACGGAGAGCACTAAGTTATTATGCCAATGTCGAGAAACAAAGCTTACAGTCATGTTTGAAAAGAAAGTGGGAAATGAAAGGGCACAAGCACAAACATTTTGAAAAATTAAAAAAGTAATGTCTTAGCTGGGGCTTGAACCACGACCTTCCGCGTGTTAGGCAAATGTAATAACCCCTATACTACAAAAAAAAAGCTATTCTGTTGTTCTGAAAGAACAAAGTAATTGTCCTCAATTGAATGTATTGTTGGTCTTGATGACCCCCCACCCTCTGTACTACCTTTTCTTGCCAGCTGATTGGTCAGTGGGGTTAGACAACTTGGTATCCCGCAGGGTTGAATCATGAGAATTATATATATAGATAGACAAGGTCATTATATAGCCAGTTATATCAATCATATCTAATGACAAGAACTAACTGCCAGCATTTTTTCTTAGTGGCTAAATTTATTTTTATGAATATTGTTTTCTTGAAAAAAAAAAAAAAAAATCTTTTTAACTCACCATTTTTTAAGATGACAGGTTGTGTGATTATCTGTGAGTTGACATAACATAAGGCTCCCATCTCTGGAATAAGTCTTATCTCCCCATCTTGATTATCAATGTGACAATGATTGGGTAGCACATCAGATCCATTGAGTTCTGTTTGAAACAAAAAAGAAGACAAAACTATAAAGTCAGCAATTGTGTTTGTTCTTTAACCAGCTGCCAATAAAATTCTTACAAAACATATATTATTTAGATGATTTTTAACCGTAAATTTTAACTCAATTCCTGGCAAACATAATTTTCCTGAGTCTCAAAAACTCAATCTGACACAAGTGTAATCTTTTAATTGGCTATACAACCATCCCAATTTTATTTCTTGCAATTTTATATATAGTTTATAAATGTGTACCCACCTTTAAATTGATCTGATTGCTGGTCATCTCTTCCAAAGTAAGTTCTGCCTTCCTGTTACAACAAATTTCATAGCTTTAATACAAAATACCTAATAGAAACTTATTTAAAGAATTTTTTGTTAATCTCTTTTCTTGTTTTTAAATCTAATTATATGCCTTATAATACAAGCCATGTAATTTAAAAAAAATAAACTTTAATTTTTTTCTTTTTATCAATAAAATATTTTGTCTAAAAACTGCATTTTTTTTTTTTTCAATTATGGAGTTAAGCTAAAAACTTGAAAATTTGAATGTATATTTTACCTTGAGTTCATGTTGAACTTTATATCCATTCTCTTGATAGGAGACTAAACTGGAAGTTGTGGCACACAAACTTGACCTGGGAGAGCCTGGTACCTGTAAACAGAGGTGGTCAAGTGCTGATGATGCACTGCTGGTTGTTTGTAGATTGACTCAATCATAAAGATGGGCTAACAGTAGAATGCTATCACATGATGCTGTCACTTTAATTGTAAAATGAGCTTCACAGTAATTCATGTTTCTTTTCTAGATTTAACGTGACAAATAAATGATAATTAAATTTCCAACGAAAACTTGTGCACTTAAATGTGGGGGGGGGGGGGGGGGGGG
>MUZC01000610.1:47886-60522 GCA_002072015.1 Radix auricularia | reverse complement strand
TGTTGTTTTTTGTTTGTTTGTTTTATTTAAAAAAAAAAAGAAATGAAAATTCTGTCAAGACATTTTTAATATTTTTACCTGCAAGCCTTGCTTCTTTAACCATTCTACAACAATTTGTTCTTCCTAAAAAATAAAATGGATAATAGATAGATAATAATATCTAAATAGACTTTATAACATACCTGCTAAAAAAATCATCATTAGATTGTGATAGTTTTTGAGGTTCATAGATTAGATTGTGATGGTCTATGAGGTCCATAGATTAGATTGTGATAGTTTATGAGGTCCATAGATTAGATTGTGATAGTTTATGAGGTTCATTGATTAGATTGTGATAGTTTATGAGGTCCATAGATTAGATTGTGATGGTCTATGAGATCCATAGATTAGATTGTGATGGTCTATGAGGTCCATAGATTAGATTGTGATAGTTTATGAGGTCCATATATTAGATTGTGATAGTTTATGAGGTTCATTGATTAGATTGTGATAGTTTATGAGGTCCATAGATTAGATTGTGATGGTCTATGAGGTCCATAGATTAGATTGTGATGGTCTATGAGGTCCATAGATTAGATTGTGATAGTTTATGAGGTCCATAGATTAGATTGTGATAGTTTATGAGGTTCATTGATTAGACTGTGATAGTTTATGAGGTCCATAGATTAGATTGTGATAGTCTATGAGGTCCATAGATTAGATTGTGATAGTTTATGAGGTCCATAGTTGCATTGAAGACTTACCTTAATTTTAAACTCCTTTAACATTGCTTTGTTCCTCCTATTGGACTCTGACTCCTGAACGCAAACACAAAACATAAATTTTATTTATTCAATTTTTACTTACTTCATAAAATGTGAACTATAAAAATAATTTTTAAAGTATTAATCAATTGCAGAGTACTTTAAGTCTACATTTTTTAGCATGGATCTCTTTTGTATTTAAAAAATAATTTCAACTAATTTAAATTCATCAGTTAAAAATAAAAAAAAAATTTTTAAATGTATTGCACTTAGTAACAATTTTTGTTATTATCGGCAATAAAATTTTTGTTGTTACATTCAGCTGCTAGTATTTTATTTGAAAACTTTTTAGTTTATTTATAAATCTATCTAATAGATATCAAGTTTGCACAAATTAAAACTATTTGTTGGAAGTAGCTTTAGATTTTTTAATAATTATTCTATCAACTTAACCAATTAGTTATTTAATTGAACCACAGAAATTATGAGTGTATACTTTGAGTGGTTGTGACAATTGTTTATGAAAAGTCATACACACACAAATCTGAATTTTAACTTACAGTGTGTAACAATGTTTAAGCTTCATAATATGTAAACAGTTTTGAAAATATATTTGATTAGAGGTGAAAAATGTTTTATAATATGTGTGCATTTAAGCATAAATGTTCACAATGAAAACTAAAATCAATAAGTTAAAAGAAAGAGAATTAAAATATTTTTCCTATTTGACAATAGACAACAATCCTCTAGATTTAAAAATAGGAAAAAATGTGTAAATTAGTTAAAGAAGAAACTTAAACCTGAGGATTAAAAGCATTTTGATAAGTAGCAGAAATTCAACCAAGATTAAAAAAAACAAATAGTTTTCTGGAAAAAAAATGTGCTTAAAGGCAAAATCTTTGGCTTAAAAAGGGAAATGGATGTGCTAAGATTTAGTATGGGTTTAACCCTCTTCATTGAGAAAACATTGCATTTCTTTTATAATTATGTTTATTTCCTCTGTTCAACCTTGCTACTTAAATAAATATCCCAAATTTACTACTGAGTTAGTAAAAATTTTTTTTAATAGGGTATATGCAATACTGTAGGTGCCTCAAGTGAATTTAATGTTGCTGCAGTGATTTTATTAAAAAAAGAAGTGAAGTTATAAGTCAACTACAGTGAACAAATACAAAAATGAAAAAATATAATTATGCAAATAAAAGTGCAAGGAATTTCTTCTTTTAATGGGTTAATATTTAGCTTTGTATAAAATTGAAGAAAAAAAATTACAAAGGTTAAAAGTTATTTGAAATATACTATGACTATTTTTATGCAGTGTGATTATTTTAAAACTGTGCTAAAACTGTGTTGAAATTTTTTTTCAGTACCTCTTCAGAGAAAGAAGTGCTTATGGTACGGATGTAGTGGGGAGATAACTGTAGATGAGAGTATTATTACTATTAAGCTACGCAGTCATAAATTAAACAATGTTTGTTTAAGTTTTGAAAGACTTGTATTAATTTTTCATTTTCATAAATTTTATTAATAATAAATATTTATTTATTTATATATTTATTTTATGTTATTTTCCTATATTGTTTGCATCTGTTTTAAATGTTACTCAGGAAAATTCAAGAATATATTTTAATATATTGATTTATGATTATATATTTACATAGACACTCTCCATGCAAAGCATAAACTACCTTTCGAGCTTTCTCCAGCTCTCGTTTCAACATTTCAATCTGTGCTCTCAGTTCTCTGATCAAACGAACATTGTCATCCTGGACATAAAATGTCAACATAATCAGTATCCTTATTGAAGTGTCAGTAGTTAGTAAAGAATATATCCCACACAAAAAACACAAATGCATGAAATGAAAAATGTTTTATATCAAGATTTAAATGGCCCTCACTTATTATTGATATCTTTCTTTTTTAGGATAATTTGATAAGTTAAATAACCTATTTAAGTTTTACTTTAAAAATAAGTATCATACATAAATATGAAGACATGTCAAGTTATATTTTTGAAACAGAAATATTTTGAATTGTACTTTTTTGTTCTAAAGAACTAACTTTTTTATAAAAAATTCTTGAATATTTAAAATTTTACCATTGGAAACAAATAACCAAGTTAAATCACCTCATTAATTTTAGGTTTGTTGACAATGCTCTTTGCCCTCTGTGCATACCTCAGTGTACTGAGTGTATCCCCATAGTACTGACTGGCAGGGCTTATTGCTGTTGGAATACAGATATCTCATTAAAATTTTTATTAAATCCTTTATATTATCTCTTGGCATCTGATTAATTGTTTGTTTGATTGCTTGTTGCAAAAACTTAAGATCGATATTTAACCCAGTTCCCAATATGCTAGCGAGCTAAAATTTTTCAGGCAGACTCGTGATGACAATAAAAATGATCTATCAAAATTTCATATCAATCAAATGTACTATGTACTGTAACAAACTTAGTGAATTTTAGATATTCACTATTTGTATCTCTATGTAGCATGAAAATTTTTGTGCTTGAGTGTTGTGGTGTGTATTATATTAAACAAAATTTTTAATATTATACTGTTGCACGGCGTGGATTATATTAAACATGTTTTTATAACCCTTTTCCCATTGTCAAATCCAGCTGAAATTTAGCAGGCAGACTGTAGTAATTTTTTTACTATAAATCCCTTATATGTGACACATAACTAAAATTTTGGATTTTTTTATTGCATTTTATAATGAACATACTTTTGGTTATGTCTTGCATATAAAGGATTTATATTAAAAAATTGTGTTTATTTTTTATTTTTTTTTCATAATCACAAATGTTGCCCTATGTCATGAGAGTAACATCATTAATCAGTCAGGGTCTGATTTTTCCCCAAGTGTCTTGTTTGAGAGGGATCTCAAAAAAAAGATAATATAAAGAATTGAATTTACCACTAAGTCATATCATAATTCTGCTGGATGTGAAAGAGAAACTCCAGCAAAACTTACTAGCGATCATCAAAGTCTTAGAGTTGCCACCGAGGCTGTCTTTCAGTAGCCAGGTGAGCACGGAATCTCTGTACGGAATGTAAAGGCCTCGTGGGCGTCGTGAGGGGCTGTTAACTCTGTGGGGGAATTCTAAATAGTCAACAGAGCCGCGGACACTCGGACTGGAAGCGATGGATTCTGTACTAAAATTGAGGAGTGACCGTTGAGCTGAAGGAGAAAATAAAACATACGAACGCTTTATGCATGGGCAGTCTGAGTTATACCATTCTATAAGATAAAATCATCATTATTCAAAGAATAGACACAAAAAATACATAAAATAGAGTGCAGAATAAAGGGAGGGTATTTAGATACAAATTTCATATTGGGTTATTTCCCATATATATTTTAATTAACTTATAAATTATCACAGTCTCTAATAAATGTTATAATAATCCCATAAGAAAGAAAAATAATTTCTGAAGAAGAAATAAAGAAAAGATAATGGGTTAAATAAACCAAATCTCATGTAATTTTTTTAATGATCCAAAGTGTATTTTTTTAAATATATTTCCTTTGGTTGTTATTCTGTAATGAGTGCTGAAATGGCTCATCTCTTTTTAAAATTTTATTTAAAGTTATGTGCACTACAATTATTTTAGTGCAGTCAAACCCAGGACGCATGAGAGTCTGACCAAAAGTCAGCCATTTATTTCTCTAGGATCTGGGATGTTTGTAAATTTTTTCTTTAATGCTTCAAAGTTTGTCCATAAGGACAAACAATTATTCAAGTCTTTAATAAGAATTTAACATAGAATAGACAGTTAGTCAAGTCTATACAGGGATCCTTACATAGAATACAGACAATTAGTCAAGTCGACACAAGGATCCTTACATAGAATACAGACAATTAGTCAAGTCTATACAAGGATGTTTACAAAGATACAGAAAGCTAGTGACGTCTATTCAAGTATCTTTACTAAGAATACAGACAAACAGGCAAATCTTTACAAGGATGTTTACCTAGAACACTGATGACATTCCCCAATGTGACAAGAGACTTGTTGATGTAAGCTCCCTCCTTGATTCTTCCTTTGTACTCAGAGTGGTAGCTGGGGTCAGCCCTCTCACTGCAAGTACAAGAATTGGATGGAATTAATGGCTGAGAGTGGATCTGTGGGATTTCATGTGGTGTAAGATCAAAAGGTGTTTGATCCCCTGAGTAAGGTGTTTGATCCCCTGAGTAAGGTGTTTGATCCCATGAGTAAGGTGTTTGATCCCATGTGTAAGGTGTTTGATACCCTGAGTAAGGTGTTTGATCCCATGTGTAAGGCGTTTAATCCCATGAGTAAGGTGTTTGATCCCACAAGTAAAGTGTTTGATCCCATGAGAAAGGTGTTTTATCACCTGAGTAAGGTGTTTTATCACCTGAGTAAGGTATTTTATCACCTGAGTAAGGTGTTTGATCCCCTGAGTAAGGTGTTTGATCCCATGAGTAAGGTGTTTGATCCCCTGAGTTAGGTATTTAATCCCCTGAGCAAAGTTGGATTCTAGCATTCAGTGCTTTAAAAAAAGGTATGTGTTACAAAAAGTGTAATTCGTCTTTTAGCCCAGCTTCAAATTTGAACTGCAAGATTTTTTTTTCAATCTCATTTCTTGTAATTTGCCTCATATACATAGTGTTATTTTCACAATATTGTAACTAAGTTACACTGACTGACTTAGTTTGAAATTTATTAAGTTTTTACTCACTCCGTTCTTATCCCATACTTCAATCTCGCTATTCTCATCCTACACTGTCCCAATAATAATCTGTCCCAAGCCTGCTCTGTTCCAACCCGGCTACTAATGTCAGAACCATTTTACTTATGTCACAACCCTACTACTACTGTCACAACCCTACTACTACTGTCACAACCCTACTACTACTGTCACAACCCTGCTACTACTGTCACAACCCTACTACTACTGTCACAACCCTTCTACTTCTGTCACAATCCTGCTACTAATGTCAGAACCCTTCTACTTGTGTCACAACCCTGCTACTACAGTCACAACCCTGCTACTACTGTCACAACCCCGCTACTACAGTCACAACCCTGCTACTACTGTCACAACCCCGCTACTACTGTCCCAACCACGCTACTACTGTCAAAACCCTGCTACTGCTGTCACAACCCTGCTACTACTGTCACAATCACGCTACTGCTGTCACAAACCTGCTACTGCTGTCACAACCCTGCTACTATTTTGACAATCATGTGACTCTAAATCGTGGCTGAAGACCATTAAAGATGAAGCTTACATCAGAAGAAGTGAAATGGGCCACACTTGCATGTCCAGTAACAGTGCCCATTAACGGTCCAGTTATTGAGCAGCTGTCTTGTTGCGTGCATGGGATCAATATTCTCATGCCGGCCATGTTGCCTTTTTTGTATATGCATGAGTTGCCATGGCTACACTTCGTTTTAGGTTTACATATTTTTATTTGATACGTGAGCTTGGGGGAACGGGGGGGGGGTCATTCACTTCATGTCTTTCTAGATGCATCCCACCCAAGAGACAGACTTCGGGAACGTTATCATTGTCTTAGCTTTGTAAATTCTAGAGAGGAAAACTGTCAGGTCGGATGGCCTTTTTTTTAAAGACATTTTTGATGTCTTCAAATTGTTAATGATCGTAGTTGTTTTATTTCTGTTTGTCATTACCACAAAGTCTTCGCTTCCTGGTGTGGAAATTTTATCTCTTCAACAGAATGATAACCACTGCATAGCCTTGCACAGGTAGGCAAATGTTCTTTCTAACAGGTAAGAAAGTGATCTCTCTATCAGGTCAGAAAGTGTTCTCTCTAACAGGTAAGAAAGTGATCTATCAGGTTAGAAAGTGTTCCCTCTAACAGGTAAGAAAGTGATCAATCAGGTTCGAAAGTGTTCTCTCTAACAGGTATAAGTTTCTCTCACACAGGTAAGAAAGCGATCTATCAGGTCAGAAAGTGTTCCCTCTAAACAGGTAAGAAAGTGATCTATCAGGTAAGAAAGTGTTCTCTCTAACAGGTATAAGTTTCTCTCACACAGGTAAGAAAGTGATCTATCAGGTTAGAAAGTGTTCTCTCTAACAGGTAAGGAAGTTTCTCTCTCACAGGTAAGAAAGTGTTCCCAGAATTCCCTCACATCATGTTGACTAATGGACCGTTCAAAAGTCCATTGATCAAGAGATTATCGATTCTATCAGTTACCCGAAAGTACATAGGTAAACACGAAACGTAAGAGATTTCCATCCAGGAGAGGGTTAAAAAATTCCTAAATAACAGAAGACCTAAAATAGACACTTCAACTCTTTATTTATCTTAGCGTCTTTTTTTTTAATATCCCCCCTCCCAGCAACAAAACATCTTTTACGCCCCAACATCGTGATGTCTTTTTACGCTTTTGGTTGACCGTAATCAGTCAATAGAAACTGGTTACTAGAAGCTTGGAGTAAATAATTTGTTTCCCTTAGATCAGAGTACGAGTGTCGCCATATATCAGTACAAACGAAATCAAGTCCGAAAGTCACACGAGGGTTTGAGTAAGTGGTCAAGTAGGTAGTGAATTATTTTGATCTCGTTTTTTTAAAGAAATATTTCACATAAAACAGTGTTGTTGTTTTTTTTTAATTGAATTAAGACGAGTCGCTATCCCATCATGTTTAAAAGCTAGGAGAGAGCTGAACATGCCATTGTCTCACACGTTGTCTATATCATACACATGGCTTTTAGTTTTAGAAAGAAAAAATACTTGCGTGAACTTATTTTCTTTATTTTTTTTAACGAACAATCACAAGTGACAACAATGTTCCTATTAAGGTCTTCAGATAAATGTTTACTATATACGAGAGTGAACAATGCCGATCGTACCTCCTCCCACCCTCCCCCGTTTAGCATCACCTTCTGGAAAAGTTCGGTGATTAATGTAGTAGTAATTTTAGTATTCAACCAGTTCTACTCGTGACGTCATTTCGGTGACAAACCAATCAAAAGATGATTCGTTGTAAGAATAGTTGTATATTTTAATTACATTTGTAAATATATATATATATATAATTCATTTTGTCCAAAAAGTCCAAGGAGAAGTGATGGGAGGTTAGAGGATGAATGCCAACACCGACTACTGATACTGAAAATCTAAACAACATCATCTTCATTAGACACTAAATGGTCGAGTTATGGAACTTTGGCAAAAGTCCGACTATACATTGTGTGCACCAAACATTGTCCCACTGGCTTGACGTCAAATACGTACAAATAGCCTCGTCAGTCTTATACAAGTGAAGAGAAAGCCGGGAATGCCGAGGAATATTTACGGGCAAAGCAAACAAGGGCGAGTTTGAAGCAATTTGATCCGCGAGTCGTCACTAATGGTAGCACGGGACGCGACAGGCTCGTCCACCTTTTATCTCGTGTTTGATTGATAATACAAGATCACCGAGGCTTAGGTCGAGGGGGACGACGTTATAAGGTTTCAATACAATCGGAACCTTTTTTTAAAAAAAGACAGCGTTAGTTTACGCAGGGTGTGGGTTGTGTGTGGGTGGGGAGGGGGTAGACCATAGAAATGACGAGAGAATATCGATTTTTATTCGAACCCTTTTTAACCGAAGTCCCTTACAGGTGGAGGAGATATTCTAAAACTGTGGGTGGGAGCTCAGGAAGTCAAGGTCATTTCGATCAAAGTCGTGGTACCGCACTGTCCCCAAGAGTGCCCATTAGAGGAGATAAAATGTGAAATCATTTCAACTTCCGGTGTAACGTCACCAGCCTTTGCGTAACGTCAATAGCGGAGTCATAGCAGTGGAGCATACATCTGACTCCACACAGTAGCCCACAAAACTCTATAGACTCTAAAGTTGCCGAAAATCTCCGAGACTCGAGAGTTGACGAAAATCTCCGAGACTCGAAATTTGACAAAAACCGCGTTTTAATTTTAATAGAAACTTTGGTTAAACATAGATAGTCAGCTGACCATTGGCATGAGTTCATTGTTCAAAATTTTAATGAGCTGGGTTCATTGTTAAACTTCAAATGTGATCCTGATCGTTCTGATTTGAGGACCACTCAAGAAGTACCTGGAATCTGATATTTACTTTTCATTTATCTGGTGTCTGATTCCAACACCTTCATACACACACACACGATTCCCCTACGTCATCCCTACACCCCACACCTCATCGCCCGCACCCTCACCACCCCAACTTTGGGCCCCACCTCATGCCTAAATTTGTTTACCTTAGGTTATGATTGATAGGTCCCTATAATAGGCTGCTGTACGAGATAAGCAGATCAATGAATATATGGGAGCTATGGCGAGGGCTGCTTGTATGGTGTATAGATCATAGAATATACGGGAGCTATGGCGAGGGCTGCTTGTATGGTGTAGATCATAGAATATATGGGAGCTATGGCGAGGGCTGCTTGTATGGTGCATATATCATAGAATATACAGGAGCTATGGCGAGGGCTGCTTGTATGGTGTATAGATCATAGAATATATGGGAGCTATGGAGTGGGCTGCTTGTATGGTGTATAGATCATAGAATATATGGGAGCTATGGCGAGGGCTGCTTGTATGGTGTGTAGATCATAGAATAAATGGGAGATATGGAGTGGGCTGCTTGTATGGTGTATAGATCATAGAATATATGGGAGCTATGGCGAGGGCTGCTTCTATGGTGTGTAGATCATAGAATAAATGGGAGCTATGGAGTGGGCTGCTTGTATGGTGTGTAGATAGAACATACCAGAGCCATGGCGAGTGCATTATGGTGTATATATCATAGAATATAAATGAGCCATGGCGAGGGCTGCTTGCATGGTGTGTAGATAGATCATACCAGAGCCATGGCGAGTGCATTATTGTGTATAGATCATAGAATATTGATAAGCTATGGCTAGGGCTGTTTGGATGGTGTATAGATCATAGAACATACCAGAGCCACGGCGAATGATTTATGGTGTATAGATCATAGAACATACCAGAGCCATAACAAATGCTTTATGGTGTATAGATCATAGAACATACCAGAGCCATGGTGAATGCTTTATGATGCATAGATCATAGAACATTGATGAGCTATGGCTAGGGCTGCTTGGATGGTGTATAGATCATAGAACATACCAGAGCCATGGCGAATTCTTTATGATCACAGAAAACCGACCTAAGGCGAGAGATTTATGGTGTAAAGATCATATAGCATACGGCGAGGGCTGCTTACTTCATGCTGTATATTGAACATCGAACATGCAGGAACTTAAGTGAGTTCTGCGCTTATGGAATAATAGACCATAGAACAAACATGAACTATAGCGATGGCGAGTATTCCCATGGTGTAAAATTGAGTGCAATAGGGCTCAAAATAAAAAAATCATGTTAAGCCTGGTCCCTATTGGAATTCAGGACGTGTTAGCGCATTTTCGTATTATGTATCAGTACTTATGTTAGATATCAGAATTATGTAGTTATCAGTAATTGTGTTTAGATTTTAGACATATGTTTATGAATTTTCTTGTGTAATGAATATACCTGACTTTTTTTTTTATTTAAAAGTCATTTCTTTAGGCTGTGGTTACACTGCACGCGAATTCGCTCATCTAGTCGCGCATCTGAAACCTCTCGAAAAACAAATGCAATAACATATAGTGCGTGGTTACACTGGCAGCGTAAAAACGCCAGTATACGCGCGTATACGCGCGAACAATTTGATTTTTTCCAGCGCATCGCGCGAATTGGCTTTCAAAAGTCAACAAAATGGCGGAAATTTGTGCCACTTCGTCTCATTTCATGTATGTAAATAATCATTTAATAAATAAGAATTGGCTTTCACGCATGATTTTCAACATATAAAACAGTAGGTCTCCATTTTAAACTAAAATCATTTTGATTTTTATTATGGATATTGACAAATAAAATTCTGAAGTTCATGAGCCCACACTCCTCTCAACAATCATACAATGTCGTCGAGGTGTGTTATCACAGTAACAATAGTCTGTAATAATAGGAATATGACTAGGAATTTTGGAAGGAAATTTTGGCCTGAAATTGCAGACGAACCTAATTCTACAAGTAAGTAAGCTACAATTATTATGAATATGTTGTTTATGTAATTCAATCAAGAATGATAGATAATTTAGTCTATAACTATAAATAATTATAAAAATATTAAATTTTAGGACTACATCAAGTCCAAGTGGTTAAAAATTAATTGGGTCATGACGATTCAAGTTGTTTATCAACTTTTAAATATGTTTATTAATTTTAAACTTAAAAATTAAGTTGAGATAGTATAGCTTATAACTATATGTATTTTTAGACTTATTATTTTACTTTTAATTATTCATTTAATGACTAAAAGGGAATCAAATAACAAATATTATAAATTAATGAAGCGAAATACTTATTTCACTATTTAAACAACTTTTGTTCCAATTAATGCTATGCAGTTATTTTGTATATTCATATATTATTTATACTACTAGATTGTGCCGGGGCGCCGTGGCGCCTGCGGCGCCCCCTTTTTTTGGGCGCCTACGGCGCCAACCTTTTTTTAAAAGACCAACTAACTTGTCCTTTTTTGATAAATACGAATTATTAAACTTTATGAAATGTACGCAAAGTATTTAATAATAATAGGGGTTGTATTTTGCGCACTAATGCACACCAAACAATGACGTCATCATATTAAATATTTTTACAGCGCTCATCAACACACAGATTTTTCAACTAAACTAACTGCTGTAGACTGTCGTACATCGCTGCTCAGCGTTACAGATCCAGTGACTTGGACTATTATATTTTTATATACTATTAATATTACTATGCTTGTAATTTACAAGTAATATTTAATGTTATAATTATTTTTAATATTATATTAAATGTAGCGTTAAATAAATATCCCCTAATATTAATTTTGAAAATTAATAGTTAAAATGTTTTATAATATTTTAAATTGCCTGGAAAGAAAACAAGATTAAATTTTTTATTAAAACTACAACTACAACAGTGACAACACCCTACTCAACCTACTGTAGGAGGGCCTACAATTGCAGTGCAGTAAGACTACGCATAATAGTAGTAATTAGTAATAGTAACAGTATTAATACTAGTGATAATACTATTTTTACTATTCTAATACTTACTGTTACTAACTAGTATAAGTACTAATATTTAAGTCAGTTTACAGAGAAATACAGGTCCAATTAACATTATACCCTTTTTCTAGTATGAAATCATATATAATATTAGTATTAGTTGATAGAGTAATTAGTATAAGTATATGTTTTTTAAATTACTTATACTTATAATAGTACAGGTCGTGAAAATACAGTTGAAATATTGTACTATTTGTAACAATAACATACATGTAACTGTTGAAGTTGAATAATATATCAATTTGGTAATTTTTAAAAAGTTTGTGGTTTAACTTAAACTTTTAGAATTTATTATGTATACTATAAAAATAATTGTCAAGACTAATTTATATATATATTTTTTAACAATGTGTGTAAAAGTAAAGTAAAAGCACCCTTTTTCTTCTTTTCAGCCAATGTTGTAGAAACAAAATGGCAAACCTTGGGGGACAAATTTTGTAAAGAGCATTTTAAAAACAACAAGACCTCTTACAGATAGTCAGCTACATTAAATGGACAAAACTCTTCATGGAAATTCTATAACCATCAACTATTCCGGTTGGATGTGTTCTCTTCAAGACAAAGAAGGTTTATAAACTATTTGCTGGCATAAATTCAGGAGAAGAGAGAAAAGAAAATGTTATGGCAAATAAAACAGTAATTAACAGTGATTTTGATGACAATTTAAATAATAATATATGATGGACCAGAACAAATGAAAAGGTTAAAATCATTTATGGATCAATATTATTGTTCTTTATCAAATTGATCA
>MUZC01000610.1:4085-34057 GCA_002072015.1 Radix auricularia | reverse complement strand
GGGTAAAAATTTTCCAGGGTTTCAGCATCGAGTGTTATTTTTCGAGAGCACCATTTTAGTGACTAGCATCTTCAGGGAGTCCCAAAATGTTATTATAAAGTGTGTTAAAACTCAGGGTTGTGGCGTCATTGTCTAAGATCAAGTTCTAATAGTGTCTCTTTCAGGCGTATTTGCACAGGATACAAGGGGAGATTTGATTAAGTAAAAATTCTAATTACAATTTTTAAAAAAAATTTCTCATTACTGTCGAGAGACTGTTGTGTCACAGATGTCCTCTTGGCTGAATTGAATTTTACTTTTACTTTTTCGTGATTTGCTACTTTATAGATTAGCACCCTAAAAAAGTGCTCATCAAAAATTTAAGCATGATTGACCGGCAGGTATTTTAGGGATTAGTGCACTATACTACCACTATTGACGTGGTAGCGAGATACTATTCTACCTGTACTGACGTGGTAGCGAAGTTTAATTTATTTTATTTGTTTTACTGTTTGTGCTTATTGCAGGAGAAATCGAAAAAGTTTAAAGGGTTACAATTAATGGTTGCAAATGTAGGATTACAATCATATTGTTTGAGTACTTTCTTGCTAACTTCGGCGGCGGATGGCCAATGGAACAGCACTGGCCCGTGGACCACCACTTTGACTAGCACTACCTTAAAAGATTGGACATCTCGATTTATAAAAGAAAACGATGGCCTAAATTCTACATTTACAAAGAATTCTCTTGGGGAGTCAATTCAGCGATTACTATAATAAACAAAAGTGTTATTTATTTGTCTTAGCGGAGACTTGAAGCCGCAATTAGATGAGTTGATTTTCAAAAAAAATTATAATACACAATAGGAAATTTTCTTAATAATGATATTTAAATCAGATCTCTAAGGAGTAAAATATTTATATGCAGGAGCAGTGGAACATCTTTAAATGAAGCTTGCTGGTCACACGTTAGCAAGCAGCATTCTTTAATATATGTTGGTACAATATCCTCAAGAGGGAGAGTTTGTTTACTGTTGAGAAAGTGTGGGAAAATAAAATAAAATGACTTATTTCAGTCATCATATGAAACAAACAGGTTTTCTGTTGTTGTTATTGTTTACAAACTAAAAAAAATGACCAATTAATACATTGTATCGTTATAATAATTCTGAAAAAGTAAGTGCAAAAAGGGAAGTTGAAATGAAATTAAACAACCCGTAAAAACAAAGCTTTGGACAAAAAATCCCTTATATATGAGACATAACTGAAAGTATTGATTATGTTCAATATAATACGCACCGCGCGACAGACCGTGACACACCCCTGACATCGAGGGCTGGCGTGAAACCACTGACCCATGGAGGTCAACTATAGCAGATGCCATATAGAGAAAAACTAAAAATTCATTAAGTTAATCACGGTACATTCGATCGATCTAAACTTTTGAAACAATGCATTGTTTAGTGACACAAGTCTATGTGCTAAATTTCAGCTCGATAGGATTATAGAAAAAGGGACATTATTTTACTTTTGTTTTTCCACTGGCTGGATCACGATAGAGAGATCACGACAAAACGCTGAAGTTAATCACAGGGAATTAAAAAGGGGAAGTGGGGTATTTAACCCGTCTGTAACGGGATCATCCAGTGTCTTATTCTAGCAATGTTTCCTGTTCGTGTTGTTGGATCGTGCACCACATGTTGAAAATTCTTTTGGAAAATTCTTTGAAAAAAAATGATTGTGAAATGCAGGTCCATGCGATTTCCATCGTTACAATTCTAAATTGCATATTACAAAGGTTCTTAGACTCGATGTTAACATTTCTGACCCTAACTGCCTGCCTACAAGAAATCGGCTTTTTGATGTGAAGTATTTTTTTACAAACCAAGTCGTTGTATGGATATGAATTTTTATCTGATAAAGAGTTTCCACACCTTGTAAACTTTCAATTAAATTTTTTACATGGGTTAATACAGGCATCAAAAAAATGAACTGCCATGGGAACAAATCTCCCACAGTAATCATACCCTAAAACTCTTCGCACCGCTTTTAAAAAAAACAACACTAAAAAAACAACTTTACACCACGCGTTATTGAGAACTGAAGCATGGCCAGTAGACAGGTATACTTCAGCGGGGCGTGAACGCACATATATAAGAAAGACAAGAAATTCTCCGGCTGCCTGATCTTACATTGGAAAGGGAAAGCCGAAGACTGAATAGACCTTTAGAAACCTTTGTGGAGTGCGATCAGTGATCAGCACGCCTCGGCATAGTGGGGATATATGGTCAGATCAGTCGTCGCATTAGGACTTTTTATTTTTCAACATTAGGCGCTATAAAGGGACCTACTCAGGGACTTACTCTGGAGTGACTATACAGGAGGGGGAAGGGGTAGCTTCCCTCAAACGAAGTTGCGGTGGAGCTGGGAATGACCGGTTAAAATATAATTTACCGAATTTTTTTTTATGTCTTCATGCATTTATTGTTATATTTTCGATGACGTCGCTAAATTAAAATTTTGAAGAAAGACATTTTTGCCCACTAATATCTTAGCACAGGTTATCATAAGAAATTGTATTTAATAAACTAAACAAAAATTATTCAAATCGTAATTCCGAGTTAAATTAAGTTATTCAACAATTGCAGGATTTAATTTGAAAGTGGTTTTGTGTTGAACTTTTATAAAAAATGTGATCTCTTCAATATTATTATTTAATAAACCATAAGTTCTTATTCAAAAGGTGTTTTGTTAATAACTTAATATTCTAAAACATGGAAATACATACCAATTAAAATACCGTAACCCACATAATAGACCAAGTACGCTGGGCGTTCACCTCACCTCTTAGAACAGTGTTTCTCAAACTGTTTTGGGTAACGACATACTAAGAATATTCGAGAATTTTCGCGACACACAAAAATAATTTTAATTTATTTAATTAAAAAGCTAACATTTTTGTTTACATATTACTGTGATATATCAGTATGACGGATTTGTCTGCTTAAGGAAACACATCACATTCCATCCGGGCTCCAAAGTTGACAAGCAGACGCGCAACTCATCATCAATTGTAAGAAGTATCTCTCGTTTCTTGGACTTGATTTCAGTTAATGCCAAAATGCCAAATTCATAGAACCAGTAAGATGAAAATGGCAACTGCTTTCAAATAGACTATAGGGTAGACTTTCATGATTGCAAGCCAGAATTCTTCTAAAGTCTTGTTGGTGAACGTTGTTTGATATAAATTATGTCTTAATTCGATCAGCTGCTTCTCCCCTTCGATCGTCAAACTGACTCCTCCACTGACTGCAAATGGATTATCACCCGAGTAAATTCCTCGATGTCCATTGATGACAATTTCAGCCCAATTAGAACGCTAGAAATAATGAAAAAAGAAAATGTCGTACACCGTCGCCAACCGAATCTAACGTCCTGCCCCACGCGAAACACACGTGATTACTGATTTCGTTGTGGATTTATTTAGCAAATACTTTGGTTCGCTTTATTGTTAAAAATGTCATAATACATTCAGAGCTTAGAACCCTAGTATTTTTAATATTTTTACTAAATCCCACGACACATCTGGAAATTTCTTACGACACACTAATGTGTCGCGACACACAGATTAAGAAACACTGTCTTAGAGGAAGAAAGTAGAACCCCTGCAAGCATGAAAGGGCCTTCAATCTTATATAACTGACGTCATTCTAAACATCACGCGCATTAACAGGATTTACTAAGCTCTTGGCTTTAACTGCAACATGTATTTAACGTCGTACGTTTTTTGCAAGATTTTCCTTCCTTTGAACTATATTTATTTTAATTAAACAATCTTTTTATTTCATTGATAAATTCAGAATTTTAATTGACGTATACATCCGTAGGCGTTACAATGAATTCATATCAATAAGTTTTATTTCACTGCCAGGTCTATTCATAAATATATACAAATATGTTCATTTTGTTTGTTGTTTTGTTTTTTTTTAATTTAGTTAATTAGAGCTGAGCGGAATGAACTAGAGGTGAAAAGCTCTTTGTTTGGCGGCTAGTTCAATGGCATTCGGATATCAATCCTCTTGTAACGTTACGATTATATATGGGATTATGGGGATTAAGGAACTTGAACTTCGGATACTCTGATATTTATTTTATTGCAATTATCGTAGTGAAAACTTTTATTGGCATCAGGTGCTGGCTTTTAAGTCTGAATGGCCTTTAATTGATAAGCTCACAATAAAGTTTACATAGTGTCAGCAATCAGCAAATTTCGATCGATCGGGTTTTCAGATACTTCCGGTAATAACTGGATCTCAGAAATATTTACTAAGATCTTTTAATCTATACTCTAATTATATTTTTATTTCTTTTTCAATTACATTTGGCAATTAAATGATTGAAAGACGAGCTCAAACAACTTAATTCCTCCTAAAATTCTGTCAAATTAGTTTGTATCTAAGCGCGGGCTGCCATGCTACACTCAAGGAATCACTACTGTACTTTATTTGTACGCCCCTTACTATGCTGTGTAAAGCTGAAAGCTGTATCCCCCCCCACACACACACACACGATAAGATGGAGATACCTAAATTATTTTATCTCTACAGGCTCACCTGGAACAATTCGTTTACAAGGTTAAGAATCATATAACATTATATTTTGTAATGATTATTAGAATTTTTTAATGTGGACATTTTTTTTACAAGGAGGCATTAAGAGACTTGATGAGACCAGGTCCATCCTAAATGAATTGGAAACCCTAGGCGAAGTGAATTTGGTGGCCCTAAATGTAATAGAAAAATAAATAAATAAATATGCAAAGATTCTTTTGCAAGGTCAGCACTAATGATGAGACTCACCGGACACCCTTTGCGGCTGCCTAGTTTGCCTATGCCTAAAGCCGGCCCTGCCCTCACTAATGATGAGACTCGTCTGAGGCCCTAGTCGGCTTCCTAGTTTGCCTATGCCTAAAGCCGGTCCTGCCCTAGGCGGCTGCTTAGTTTTCCTATGCCTAAAGCCGGCCCTGCCCTAGGCGGCTGCCTAGTTTGCCTATGCCTAAAGCCAACCCTGATGAAACACTCCGAACTATTGTGACATTGATCACAACCATAAAATCCAAATTCAATTTCCACCTGACTGAACTTATCCCTTATCTTGAAGTGCAATATGTAAGGACTTTTAAAAGAAAGTAGTTTATATTTATATCTAGCGTCATAAGATACGGGGTGTACAACCTCCAGCTAAACACGAATCTTGTGTGATTATTTTAAGTATCGGTGCTAATCGAATTGTCTACGCTGCTTAGATCGTTCGAATCACGCATTCAAAGCTGAAGTCTTAAAGTCATCGCCGTGAAACAAGTTATTGAAACCTTTGATAGTCTGCCAAAGTGTTGACTTTAATCGGTTAGCGGCTTAAGGGTGCTCAATTGTGGCTCTCAAAAACCGAACACACTATATGGCAGTGGTCCCCAAACCTCGGCTTAGGACCGGTACCCACGGTGAATCTAATTGAATTGGGGCATCCAAGAAGAAAATCTACAGTATTTCCATTTTATTTTCTGTTGTGTATTTCTCTCGAGATTTTGCTGTTTCCATGGACGAGATGTTCAACGGGAGCTGAGCAGCGGGTCTGTAGTCATGGCTGCCTGTGTATTTGATGTACGAGAGTCATAGCAAAGATTTCTCTCAGAAAATAACTCACAGCTGGCAGCACATTTCAATGACATAGCATGTGTCACAAAAACTGACTAACCTGTGTGAGATGCTCAATGTGCACAATGAACACAATATATTCCTTCAGGGAAGATGACAACTTTTTTTTTAAAGTTGCCTGACGAAGTAGCTGCGTTTAAAGCCAAGTTTGAGTTGTTGGGACGGCGCATGTTCGGAGGAATTTAGACATGTTTAAAACTTGACCGGGGATTTTAGGCTAGACTTATTCTGAACATTCATTTTGCCTGTTGGATCAAGATCACCTGTCTTTACTCTTTAAAGAGTTTGAGCGCCACTTCCAAAACACGAAAGGATTCACAGAACTGGTAAGGAAAGGATTCACGGTCCATTTGTTCACAAACCAGGCGAATCTTTCATGTGTTTGCAAAAGAAAATCAACTGCTTGGGATTTCAAATTACGCCGTCGTTCAAACTACGTTTGGAATAACAAATCTTCCAGTGTTCTGGGTAAAAGTCTTAGTGGAATATACAGAAATAGCCACAAGAGCACGAAAATTCATATAAAAAATACTGACATGCTATCAGTGTGACGCCTTGTTTTCAGCAGTGAAAGCAACCAAAAATAAAACTACGCGATAAACTAAGCCTGGGGATATTGTAAAGAGTTCCAGGGTTAAATATAGATATCAAGATAAGAGCAACCCGAGGTACTTTATCCACACAACAAACGTCTCCCACACAGAGAATATGATATTGTATTGCGTCCCTGTGCGTGTGAGTTCATAAAGGACAATTTTTTTTTTAATCTTTATTTTTTATTCTACAGCGACACAACTTCATCAGAAATACTAGAGAGTTCTCTTCATTAATTTTCTTTTGTGATATTCTGTTTGTGGTCAGGTTGATGAGATTTATGACCGCTTAATGAATATAATTGTGTGGCGATAACGTCTACCACTCCTCCCTCCGTAAGGAGCCGTAGTCAAACAATGGAAATCTGAGATGATATAAAGTGGTGTGTCCTAAAATATGCTAATCAAAAGTGACAAAACTGCTAAGTTAATGAATTATAAACAAACCTTCTTTTATTGCAACTTTTTTGTTTGTATAATGCTTCTTCTAAAGGGCTTTACTATTATCATTATCATTGTGATTTTTCTTGTGTTTTCCATAAATATTTTTGTAATAATTTTTTTCATTCCGTTTTAGTTTCTACAATTTATTGAACACCAATACTTATTTTGGTAAAGACATTGTTTAACATAATCGCAGATTCAGTTGAAGCAAATCTTCTTATATTTGTTTATTGGTTTAAAAAGCTAACACCACTGGACAGGAAGGCAGTAGCAATAAAATGTATATATATATATGCATTATCCCCGGGGGTATAGCAGTCCCGAAGAGAAAGAACGTAAAGGGTTTAAAGTTAAAAGATGGTGCTCCATTGTATCCCAACTCCAGCACCTCTCCCTCGACTAAGGTCAGAAACACTGTGGTTTCCAAACATTAGTGCATCAGGCTATGATGGATTGGGGGGGGGGGGCTGAACGAACTATAGCCAGTGGCCCCCGATGGTTTGGGGGCTCCCCAAACTTTTTATATTTTATAACAAAAGTGTACAAATGTTTGCACGAACCCTTGAAAATAAAAAAAATTGAATACACTTTTTAATCTTATGAATGTTATCTATTAAACTGATCGCTATTCAGACCTGATTGACTTGATAATCGAAAAAACTTGATTTAATTGGCTCACTTAGAGAACATTTTATAAAATATGGTTTACATCTTTAAAATTTCTTGATTTTAATAAGCTCCGCTCGCCGAGTGGAAGAGTATAGGCTTGTGATGCAAACGTTGTCGGGATCGATTCCCAGTGGTGGAAATTTTTTTTTCCTTTTCACACTCAATTTTAACATACCGGCGAACACTTCAAACTGTTATTTCTTCGTGTTGTAGTTTTTTGTTTTTTTTTCATTATTAATATTTAGTTACAGTCTTATATTAGCTGCTAGCAATCATTTTATTTTAAGAGATGCTGGCTGGATAGAGCCCTTGCTTGATTGCAGCCCGGGGCCCCGTGCAGTCTTAATCCGCCCCTGGCAACAGGAATTCCTCCATTGTCAGCCCTACTCCCCTTTAAAAATAACAACCCATAACAAAACTAACGCTAAGATCCTAGTGAATTGCTTGTTTTGATCTTTTATCAAAATCGTCGTTATCAAAGTGTGAGAACCGCTGAGTTGCAGTTAAGACCCACACCGCGACTATTAGCTGCTGTAAGGCCCACACCGCGACTATTAGCTGCTGTAAGGCCCACACCGCGACTATTAGCTGCTATAAGGCCCACACCGCGACTATTAGCTGCCACAAGACCCACACCGCGACTATTAGCTGCCACAAGACCCACACCGCGACTATTAGCTGCTATAAGGCCCACACCGTGACTATTAGCTGCTGTAAGGCCCACACCACGTCTATTAGCTGCTGTAAGGCCCACACCGCGACTATTAGCTGCTGTAAGGCCCACACCGCGACTATTAGCTGCTATAAGGCCCACACCGCGACTATTAGCTGCCACAAGACCCACACCGCGACTATTAGCTGCTATAAGACCCACACCGCGACTATTAGCTGCTATAAGGCCCACACCGCGACTATTAGCTGCTATAAGGCCCACACCGCGACTATTAGCTGCCACAAGACCCACACCGCGACTATTAGCTGCTATAAGGCCCACACCGCGACTATTAGCTGCTATAAGGCCCACACCGCGACTAGTAGCTGCTATAAGGCCCACACCGCGACTATTTGCTGCTATAAGGCCCAAACCGTTTCCCCAATCAGTCAACTGTCGGTTCATAGTTTATGTCAATAGGAATTGATTCCTCGTGAAATGAACGACCATTGACATGTGACTGAATGGCGATATACAACAGCGGCGGGGCATTTCACAAATAACACGACATCGTTATGTTAATTGAGGTGAACTGGGTTGTAGCATAAACTGTTCATGGTTATGAGAAACTTGGGTGTTTTTATCTTTGCTTTTGTTGTTTTGTGTTGTTTTTTTTTTAAATTCTATTTCGAAGTCGAAGTGTGTGTGTGTGGTGTCTTAGTTAGCTTTCATAAACCTGTGCGTTTGTTGACTAGGGGAAAAGTGAAGAGGTTGTTTATACTTTATTTTCTGGAGAGACGGGAAGTAGGATTACGGTGATATGATGAACGGAGCGGTGAGTATGATGTGGTTTATAGTTTATAATGTAACTTGTGGATCATTCTTTGTGTGGAGTGTTGAGTACGACATGGTTTATAATTTAACATGGGGATCATTCATTGTGTGGGGCGGTGAGTACCATGTGGCTTATATTTTTTATAGTAACTTGTGGATCATTCATTGTGTGGAGCGGTCAGTACGATAGGGTTTATAGTTTATAATGTAACTTGTGGATCATTTATTGTGTGGAGCGGTCAGTACGATAGGGTTTATAGTTTATAATGTAACTTGTGGATCATTCATTGTGTGAGCGGCGAGAGCGTCATGGTTTATAATTTAACTGGTGGCTCATTCATTGTGTGGAGCAAGGTGGCGATAGGCTTGCAAATTGCATGAAAATTACATCGAGCTTAAACTCTTCCAAACATGTTCTAGACTCTATGGACTTAACGTTGTCGAAATCATTACTCTACACCACTACTAATGCCTTCTGGTTGGTGTATTAAATATTTATAGCTTTAAAAATATAAAAATTCTGACACGTTACTCAGCTTGATTATTTTTTTTAAGTTGCCTTTCTATTTTATGATCTTTTTATTTAATCTATCGACGTATCAAGCAAATTTTTTAAGATTAACGATGAACTATTTTTGAAAAAAAAATTGAATTGCAATGTGATGCTAAAATAAAAACTTAAGTGCAATAAACTTTGAGTTGATTCAAACTTTAATTTATGTTGAGGTGTCATCACGAATCATTAAGTCTGGTTTGTGTCTTGACCACCGCCGAACCCCTGAGACTGACTCCTCGAACACTTGTGGTACCAACAAACCCAGGCTAAGAACCACTGTTTTCAAGCATGTTCACTTGTTCCGTAGCTAAGCTTCAAAAGTAATCCATGCATATTCCTACCGGGAACACAGTGGGTGTGTACGGCATGTTTCAGTCAGTACGTGCGGAAAAATCTGGCAATATTTATGAGCGTTCAGTAAATAACATTGTGCTTGTCTCATATTAAAAAGCCCAACCTTTTTTTTTTTTTTTTCAAAGGACTGCATTAGATAAGGCTAAGGCATGTTATAAATCAAATCTACTGTGAGGTTGTGGACGCTCCTTCATTTACCCTTGGTAGTGCAGTAATCTAACATGTAAGAGATCGCGCCAGAATGGCTCAACGTGGAATTATAAATTCCTAACCAAAAAATTCTCAAGTCCATCAATATTCTATTCTTTTATTTTGATCTGGGCTTGAATTAACTTCACAATCTACACTTGATTTATTTCGTGTTTTGTGAGATTAAAACATATCTACAAGCGTGGAAAGTCTTTATGTTGGGCCTTACGTAATTTTTATTCCATCAATTTAACATGACATTGATACCTTCTACGAAGTCCCTCTTTCCACACGAAGATCATGTGCCCCCCCACCCACCTCAACAAGACCCACTTTGTCCACTTAACCTGCACCACAATCAGAGACTCCCTGTGTACATTTAGGCCTGTACTGTCAAGAGTCCACTCGAGTTAAACCTACTCACCGTAAACAAAAAAGTACAACTGGGAGTCAACACTGCCGCTAGAGACACTTGTCCGTGGTCTGTGTGACAACTCACTTTGATTGCGCTGGCTTTGTGTATATAACAACTCCGAATTCATCATGCCATATAGTGCGTACAAGACACACGTTGGTTTGTGAGAGCCACCATCGAGCACCTTTACGCCGCTAACCGATTAAAGTCAACACTTTGGCAGACTATCAAAGGTTTCAATAACTTGTCTCACGGCGATGACTTTAAGACTTTAGCTTTGAATGCGTGATTCGAACGATCTAAGCAGCGTAGACAATTCGATTAGCACCGATACTTAAAATAACCACACAAGACTTGATGGGGGCCAAATTTGAAGTCCGAATTTCTATGTCAATACTAAATGATTCTTTTTTAAAAAATCCAGGTGCCCTTAAGAAGGCGCGGGCCCTATCTATAGCTTGTTTAGCTAATATAGAAATACAGCACTGCCGTCATTGCAGCCTAGTCTCAGTTAACGTCGTTGGAGGAGACAAGAGTCCCACATGAAGACAGTGTTGTATAGCACTGCTCTGAAGATGAAACAGGTTCCCCGGGTGTTAGCCAAGGCCTTAAGAGACTAAGTCTATTGCCAAAAGAATATGTAGAAGAAGAAGCACAGCTCACAACCAATGTTAGACAGCGGGCAGCAGTTTAGAATTTCCGCGCAGTAAATTTAGTAAAATATAGCATCAAAAATGGTTTCAATCCAATTTAGCAAAACAGATTGTTTACTTTAAAAGGAACATTGCTCACAACACACGCAAGCAGTATTCGAAGTCGGCCGGCCATTCAAGTCGCATCTTCAACAATTCAATCACGACAAACACATCTGTTACACTCACTGGTCTAACAGTACAATCACGACAAACACTCCTGTTACACTCACTGGTCTAACAATACAATCATGACAAACATGTCTGTTACACTCACTGGTCTAACAATACAATCACGACGAACACATCTGTTACACTCACTGGTCTAACAATACAATCACGACAAACACACCTGTTACACTCACTGGTCTAACAATACAATCACGACAAACACGTTTGCTACACTCACTGGTCTAACAGTACAATCACGACAAACACTCCTGTTACACTCACTGGTCTAACAATACAATCACGACAAACAACCTGTTACACTCACTGGTCTAACAATACAATCACGACAAACACGTCTGTTACACTCACTGGTCTAACAACACAATCACGATAAACACATCTGTTACACTCACTGGTCTAACAATACAATCATGACAAACACATCTGTTACACTCACTGGTCTAACAATACAATCATGACAAACACGTCTGTCACACTCCCTGGTTTAATAATACATGTTACACTCAAGCTGTTAAAATATAGAAATGTCTTGAATCATCTTTCTTCCACTCGTCTCACACATCTATTCTACAGTATACACTTTTTACTACTGTTGAAGTGCGCGTTATCTTATTTATACCCTCAGGAAATACAGTTTATTGTTGTTAACCCGGTCTTCATTAGCAGCGTCACATTAGCCTTCTTAAATGTTCATTCCTTGGTCTGGTTTAATAGCGGCATGTGGCTTTCATTGTGATACACAGAGAGCTTAAAGAATGTATTTATTTTTAATAGTTGGTGTCTATCCTTTAATTACTTTAAACATAATTCTGTCGACCCTCTTAAAAAAAAAAAAACAATATGAAAGCGTTTTTCCTATTATATTCACAAAACCAAATCAAATATTCTATTTTTTTAAAAAATTTATTCTGAGAGCACTTAGACTTAAATATTTATCTTCACTGTTCGGCTTGCAAGCTCTGGTCTGCATGTCTCACGTGTTTCAACACTGTTACGATAGGCGCATGTACAAACACAAACATCGTTGGAACTGGTGTTGAATTTTATCCAGCCCTTCCCGCTCTCACTAACCCCCCCCCCTTTGCCATGAACTCCTCAGCCCCTGACATTAAATCATTGCCATAACTTGCATTTGTGACTCACCCGCAAATAAGACTTACCTCGCGTCTTTAATTAGTAACGATGTTGATTCATTGAATTCGGTGCCATGATAGCGAATTACTTGATCTATTAAAGATAGAGAGAGGGGGTGAAGGTAGCGAGAAGAGAGACCAAATGGAGTAGAGAGAATGAAATTGGGATATATACCAGGGAGAGGGGGAATGGTATTAGAAGAAGAGCGATGACATCAGATAAAGAAGAGAAAGTGAATTCAAGATATCGAGAATAAAATAAGTGTTGAAGAAAACGAAAGAGGGAATGCTAGACAGAAGTAGTTGTATAGAGATAAAGGGGGAGAGAGAGAAAGTAGTGAGACAGAAAGATGAAAAGAGAGAGACATAAACAGACAGAGAGAGACATAAACATACAGAGAGAGAGAGAGAGAGATATATAAAGAAAGATAGAGAGAGAAAGAAAGATAAAGAGAGCGACAGACATAAACAGACAGATCGACATACAGACAGAGAGAGTGTGTGAGAGAGAGACGGAGAGAGAGAGGCTATGAAGAGAAGGCCTTTAGGACCACTTTGTGATACCCAACAGCATCAGCATGTTTTTAGTTGACCACTGCATTCAGTGTTGCAGAGCTTCTGTGATTTACGAGCATGTATAAAGATACCTTCACCAATGGTGATATCCGTGTATGTGTGTATAATTGTGTGCGTGTATGTAAGTGTTTTTGTGTGTATGTGTGTTTGCGTGCGTACGTGTGTGTACAACAATAATTTACAAGAACGATATCGCCAGCACATTGAGATGCCATTGCGTAAACAGAAAAACGATATGCTTCTCTGTTCCTTGTATATCAGCACCGTTTTTAAACTACTTACTGCAACGTTTAGGACACTACAAATATGGGCTTTAAGCCGTAATTGTTATATAATATGACGTTATTTTTATTACGTTTTTGTCTTGAATTAAACACCTTAGATACTTAAGCATGTGTAGGTTGACATTAAAAATAATTTTTCTCGGTTTCCTATTCATCACTCAGCTTTTCCGTCACCTCCTTCACCTCATCTTATCTTATATGTTCCAGACGCTCCTTCTATACAGAAGATTATTGCGTCCTACGTTTATCTGTTGTTTGTGTTTAGTCCTGCATTCTTAATAGGGCTTTAAATTACATCTGAAACCTACAAGGTCCACTATTATCTTCCTAAGTCAACCACCTCCCTTACACCTTTCTCCAACATATCCGCAACCCATTAACTATTATTCACCATTTACCCTCCATTCCAAACACACCATCGCCCTTTTATCAACTCAGCTGACATCTTTATGAAAATATTTACTTGATTATTTTATGTTTCGGAGCAATAAATAAACGTCTGTCAGACAACAACGGTGACTTTTTTTTTATCCATTTATTTTTCAATATTTTTTTAATACTTCCATTCCATTAAAAATAATGCATTTCGAAAAATTTTCTTTCGAATAAAATTGTTTCCTACAATTACAATGTCCCACTTTTATGCACTTGTTAAGTTACATAGAAAAGTTTCCAAAAAATTTCGATTAATCCACTGATATTTTTATTAATTATCTTACAATTGTCTCACTTTTAAAATTTGTAATATTTTTTCACTTAAGGAAACCCGGGTTCTGGTCTCAGCGACCGAAGACCATGATCCATGACGTCAATGGAAACTTTTCAACGGACTTCAACCCGAAAGCGATCCGCAGGAAACCCCGCCCCCTGTCAATCATAGATGAGAGATCCACCGACACTGCGGAGAATGACGTCGACAAATCATATGTTCCAAAAATAGATTCGCCCGGCGTCAAATCAAGTCGGTCGTCCCGGCGGTTGGCTGTGGCGCCGCTGCAACATCCGGTCATCGAGCTCAGCCTAAGCGGATGCTTGGACGAAACAACAGAGAACCTGCAGACAAGGCCAACAGACGTAACGAGAGGTCAACATATCTGGGAATGGGGTGCTGAAGACCATGAGATCTGGAGCTCTTTGAGCAATCACAGCGTAGCCATTTTGAACTGGTCGGTACCAGACAAAACAGCAAAATTACACCAACGCGCTCTATCAGAATCAAATCCCAAAGATGGTCAGTACCTAGTCGACAACGGCCCGCAGGAGTCCCGCTGTTCATCGCCTGGGACAGGGAGCAACGGTCTATTCTGTGAACGGGTTGAAGGATATAGCAAAGCAGCAACAGGTGATAGACTTGAGTCTACAGAACTCACAGATACAGATATTTCATCTCCCAGTTATGACTCGGATGGTGAATTGTCCGACATGAAGAAATCCCGGCTGAAACCATTTCAAACCAATGAATCCAGAAATGTTTCCAAACTGGATGACATCCACGAAGACGAAGAATCGTCTGCAAAACGTGACCTTGACAAAGATCAGACAGCTTGGCGGGAGAGGGTGAAGGGCAGTGTTTCCGTGACGTCGTTACCGGACAAGTTCAGGCCATTGAGAAACAGTTTTAGCTCTTTCGACTCGAGCAACTTTAGCCCCATAAATGACATCAATACTACAAGAGATAGCGGGTACTCCGAATTCAGCGCCCAGGACAGCGTTCATTTTTCCCTCGCGGGTCAACGAAATTCCCCAGATTACCTAAGAAACCCCAACTCAGTGGTGACCATTCACCCCAAACAGCTGAAAGACTCCCGCGAGCCGAGGAAGCTCAAAGATGTGGTTCAGCGAAAATCCTCCTGGCAAGGTTGCCAAAACTCCAGCGTTCAGAACAGTGAAGATAACGACGCCATGCGGAAAGAGTACCTCGCTCAGTTCACATCGGCGAGGCCCGTGTTTAACAATGTACTCAAAACAGATCCAATACCCGAGAGTGAGCCAACAGCTAAAAGTGAACATCAAATTCTATCAGAACGAAGTCATGGGAGCGATTCGGAAAACGTGCAGGGCAAACAACCAAGGACACGGCGTATTTCTACCATCGACCAATCGGATTATTTCGCTCTCAAGGAGACGACGAATAGATTGAGATTAAGCACGAGGCGCGCCAGCACTTTGGCGTGGAAGGCTCAGTACGGGGAGAACCCGGACGAGAACCTGACGAGACTTAAGTCACTGCTCAATAAACCGAGATGTGGCCCAGACGATAAACCATTGACCAAAGAGAGGATAGACGGGGTCGAGAAGGCTTTGGCGATGTTGCGGCATGAATTGGTACATTTTTCATTTCTTTGCAATTGTATTACCTCTTCTACATACACGCGTACAAAGAAAAATGTCAAGTCACTTCTTGTTATTGAAAAGTGGGAATTTTTTATAATTTAATCAAAAGCTTTAAATAAGTCTTGTTCTTTCGAGCGGGTCCCAAAAACAGCAAATCTTACTTATCACTTACGGGGTGTGGGGTATTTAAGGAACAAAATGTGGAGGTGCTTAAAACTAATTTTAAACGATATTTTAAATACACTTACTATAGGATAGCTGGTAGGAAGCATTACCGATAAGTACAGAAGAGCTGATGACACAAGATGATTCTGTTTTAACTTTAACCCTTGCGCATTTAGACTTTTAAAATGTAAACTTAAAGTTTTACAAAGTACCGTGTGCACTCGTTCTATAGCCCGTTCGTTCATAAGCCAGCCCCCACCCCTTTTTTTAAAGAGAATATTATAGAAGGTGAGTAACCTGCGCATTTTTTTTTCTTTGTTAAACGGAGGGATAGTGAAAGTGCGGACATGAAATTCGTTGTTGAAAAACAAAATTTGTAAAACACTTTATCAAAATATTCACAAAAATCAATAAAATATTATTAAGCATCTGTACTTACCTAGCGAATTCATTTTTATAGCTTCTGGTAGAGCAGTCGAATCCTGTAGAATGTAGTCGAAAACATTGATGATTTACAATAACAACGCCGATATTCAATGCATATTTAGAAATCACCTATGACCCCACCCCACCCTCAACATTTCCCCTTAGATTTTTTCCACAAAAAAAACAACAAAACAAAAAAAAACCGAGTATATTCAGTATGTCATTATAAAGTCAAAGGTGGGCTTTAATTACAGATGCAGTGAATAATATGGAGAAACATGGGAAAGTGCATTTTCTCTTAGCTAAATTAAAAATATCTCCCTCCGAGTAAAAACTGAAACTTTCCGATCAGAAAATTCACATATTGACTGACTACGGTTCCTACTACCACAAATTAGTGTGGAAACTTCGGGAATCAAAGAGCGCGCTCAAATTTTATGAATTGCAATGCCATTAACGTTAGTATGTTAACTTCTAATCCCATTTTTAAGGGTGCAATTTAAATATGTTAATATTTCATATAAAAATATTTCATATACACATAATATTTCCCATACACATATTTCATATACACATAAATTCTTATACAAATATCTCATATACACATAATTCATATACACTTATTTCACATACACATATTGTCATATACACATAATTCTTATACTCATTATTCATATACACATATTTCACATACACATAATTCATTTACAAATATTTCATGTACACATAATTCATATACACATATTTCATATACACATAAATCATTTACAAATATTTCATCTACACATATTTCATATACCCAGATCAGCATACGTCACCAAGATCAAGATCTGGCCAAACAGTTTTTGGAGATCAGAAGCACCATGGGAAAGCTTCGCTGGGCTGCGCAGTGTAAGACTCACGACGAACTACTTGATGAGGCGGAGGAAGAAATAGAGGACTACCGTGACATGTCCCGTCTGGTTGATATCCCAAGCCCAACCAACGATCTCATTTCATCGGTCACTTTCTTGAAACATTTTGGCGTCACGCGGATGAATATCAGCTCGCGAAGGTTTTCAACGTGCTGAGGTTAATTAACATCGCCAACTCAACCAACGTTCTCTTGAAGCTGTGCGGCTGCGCAGGTATCCTACCCACACGGCGCAGCAGTTGGAATTACTACACAGCAAATTTTGTTAGGAATATTATGTCTTTGGGGGTGCCGGCAAAAAATGAATGGTGTTCAACTTCACGCACAAGTTTGTTGTTTTGTACATGGAACTAGGAACCTTTGTGGGAACAATGATTGTAAAACTAAAACAGTGGTGCTTAGGTGATGCTTCGTATTGGGGAATTAATGCAGTGTGTACAGTAGTATAGTAAGGGGGTCCACTCTGTGTTGCTTTTGTTAGCGCAATTTCCCCATGGGACAAATTTCTTTTATATATTTGAAAAGTCTGTTCTATATGGATGTCTGTTCGGCCTTGCACAAGCATGTGCAGCTACTTCTTTTGAAAATATGTTAAGGAGGTTCCAAGGATGTGCACGGTCCAAAACAATTCCCGAAAAGGATTACTGGATTTCCTGGAGAAAACAAAATTTAAAAACGCAAAAATATCAGTATTATTTTCAATTTCTCGCCAACCATAAAATACATCGGGTTGAAACAAACTCTAAACGATAGCTAATAATATTTGGATCATTGTTGGAGAAATAATTTTTTTTTAACAATGTGTAGATAGTAATTGTTACGGCCAACATGTTGGAAATGGCGCTTAATTTACTTAAATACTCATTCGAGTTTTTATTACTTGTTCTTCTTTTTATTGGTCTGCACTATTTTCCAACAATTCCAAAGCATTTTTCAGAGAAGGCGGCGAAAAATCACGAGCCTTTAACCACTCACGTAAGTAACCACTGCAACTTCAGCCTCTGAATCAGTCACTTCAGAACCAATGTCGTATAAAGCACCTCACATTTATACAGTGTTATGCATGTAGTTAATGAGATTTGCATTGGGAATTCATCCCCCACCCCCATCCCCCCCAAAAAAAATTCATTAAATGTAGAGCTGCGGAAATTAAAGATTAATTTTTCGATTAATCGTTTAAAAATGTATTGATTAAAATTATTTTAATCGATAAAATAGCGATTAAATTGAAGAGGTTGTACTAAATAATTTTTCCGATTAATTAATCAATTATTAATTATTTATAAGTTTAATAGTTTGCTTTTTTACGTACAAACTTCTCCACTTAGAAAAAAGATTTATAAGTGTAAACTTTAAAATAAGCTTTTATATTTAAATTTAAAAAATGGTAACTGCCTGTTTTTGTTACTTGAAATTTTCAGATTAATGACGTCATTCATCTTATTTTTAGCTTAATCAAAATTATCGATTAATTATTCGGTAATTTTTCAAAATTTAACGATTAAATTTAAATTAATCGATAACAGCGCTAATGAAAAGACAATAGGAACAACAAACCATCAGCCTGTAAGAGTAACTACAGTACCTGGTATCTATTTGTAAAAGTTACCTATACTTAACCGCCTTTTACACTCACAATACCTTGTGAGATGTTTGTCTTATAATAAGTTCTTTATTTGGATAGTGTAATGCATTTTAAATATTCACGCAAAACTTTAAAAAATTTCTCAGCTACATCAAAGGATTTGTCCCGTAAACATTTCTCCACCCGGTCTTTGTGGACGGCTGTTGAAAATTGTTAATTATTAATATGCTAGACGATTCTTCTTGTAGTCTACCTTGAGGAGTTACATAATATATTCGGTAGTTTAGACTTTAGACTGTATAGTAGGCCTATAAAAACTGTTTTAATTAAATTAAAGCTACCAATTTCCCCAGTTTTACAACGTTAACTGTGAACGTTGTATTTATTTATGTTGCGTCTTTTATAACTTATAAGGGAGATAATATCTCACTAACTTCAGATAGAGTTAAAAGAGGTTCGAGGAAAAGAACAACTCATCGAGACACTTACTAACTAACCTGACCAAAACTTCTGGACATCTAACTCATCATTTAGTGACAATAATAACGATTGTTGCTAAATATTTACCGAATTAGAAAACAAAGGCCAGTTAGAATTTGATATTACAATTCAATTTTAGTGTAAAAATTGTTAGAGTGCTTATAATAAATATATTGTTTTTTTATACGCTTTAACGACAAACCGAGTGATGAACTTGTGATAGTGATAAAACTAACTTCTAGAAGCGTCTTTTAATTTTTACATCAGCCAATAGTAATTGTATGGTGTGTTCATTTTTTTTTAAAAAATGCTAACCTGTTTTATATCACTAGAAAGTTTCTAGAAATCTTAGCTAGTACTTAAAATAACTCACGCATGACGCTGTGTTAATTGAAGGTTACTTCCATGTATTTTATTATATGTGATGAATGCCTGAATGCAGCAGACGAATTACAGCATAGTCTTCTTGCTGTTACCATTAATTACTATAATAATATCAATTAAACTAAATGTTTTGGGGAGTTTTTTTTTTTTTTTTTTTAATTTAAAAGTTGATAGAGATAAGAAAGTCCAAGCACACAGGATCTTCCATTCTCTAAGTCAATTCATGGAGTCAATACTGTTATTAACTATAACGTCGTTTAGTGTAATGTTCATTAATTGATTGTTTTGTTTTTTTAGTTGAAGCATTATTTTATGACCGTTTTTACCAAAGTACACGTGTTTAGCAGGCCACAAGGCTTGGATGTTGCTGTTCTGATTAATTGGGATTATATGTGAATATTTTTTTTAAAAATAAAAATAAATAACCCCTTTTCAGACCATGACGGCCTATGGGGCGAGTGAAGTAGCGTTCACAAGTTTCATTGACCACTAAAGAGCCAGTTCCGCGGCTTGAACCAGTGACTCGGGTTCTTGCCTCGGTTCGACAGTCCAGTGTGCTACCACTTAGACCACCGCGTCCCCTATGTGTTTTAATAAACTGATTTTTTTTTTAAATTTATTGTTATATACAATTCTGGGTGTTGACACGATAGATTCATGTAACAACTATTCACTGTATAGATTGGGCATTTGTAAATGATAAGATGACATCCCTTCTCACTGCATTGCCCTTTTATTTCGACAGTGCCACTCGAATAAGCATTCAAAGACATCCAACTGTTGTTAGTATTATATTATTTATATGCCTTGATTGTTGAAATAGTTTTTACCTGTGTAAATGATTTTTGAAATGCAAGTTGAAATTGAAAGAGAAAACAATTATTTTTAAAATCCTTTATATTAACTTGTGGAGTCTTCTTGAGTGCCCAAAAAACTTTGGATCGATTTTAACCCTCTTCCCTGTATGCTGGCGAGCTGAAATTTTGCAGGCAGATTTGTGCCGATGATCAAAATTTCAGATCGATCAAATGTACTGTAATTAAATGAATGAATTTTTAATTTTTTTTTAATCTCTATGTAACATGTTAATTTTTGTGCTAGAGTGTGTGGTGCATATTATATTGAACAACCTTTCCTGTCGCGCTGTAAGGTGCGTATTATAATGAAGATACTTTTTAAAAAAGATATTCCCCATTGGTCTACATTATATTAAACATGTTTTACAAGACATAAACATAATTTTGAATTTTGTTTTAAATTTGAGATGCCTATTATAAATTATAATGAACATTCTTTTAGTGGTGTCTCGTATTTAAAGGATTTATAGTAAAAAAAAAAAAACGTTGTTTTTTAAGATTTTTTTAAATTGTAATAATTTGGTTGTGTTGGTTGTGAGCAAAAAAACAAACAAACCAGTACCAAGCAATCATGAGATGAATTACTTTCCCTTGAAATTTGCAATTATAAATTATTGCTCAAGTTAACCGATACTACTGCTTGAGAGCAATTACAAATGCAGTTGATATTTTAATGTTAGAAGGCTCCCCTCACCTCAGCCATTTAAGGCAGTTTAAAATAACTAATTACATTTAACATTGAGACTACAAGTTAGGGCCCCCCTCAATATCCTAGTCCCATACAGCTGCGTGTGGTTACAAAGCCTAAGTTGCCATATCTTGCCTATTAATTTGCTACCTTATCTAGTTTATTTTAACCGGTCATCCTGAACTACAAGGGATTAACAACATGTACTTACTTATCCTAAAATTGTCCATACATCTGGCCTAAGAGTAAAATGACTTATCTCATTATATTATTATAACAAGACTTATCATTGGCTTGTAAATATTCTGGCTGGTGGAACTGCAAATGAGGGTTTATGAATTGCACTCCAGGTAATGACAAACTAACAACTCTAAAAAAAACACTATTTTTAAACATTTGGTAGGATCAAGTGACAGAAACTGTCATTTCTGTAACAACTATAAAATTTATAAATAACTATTTTTAAGGGACATCAGGCTAACCAAAGTATGTGTAAATCAGATAAACACATTCTCTAAAAATGAATCACTTTGTTTTTCAATATTAATAGTTACAACCAGTGTTTTACTAACAAAAAGACACACATTTTTCTATGAAAAATTACCTGTGTCTTATATTTAAAATTAATAATTTAAAAATTAAAATGTATTTTTTTTAATTGCTTAAAAATTTAAGTGTGTCTTAGTCTTTTTTATACTATACCATAGACTGTAAAATATGAATATGATATGCTATTTAAAAACCTCAACTTAATACAACAATAACCAATAGAATATGAAACAAATCATCAACAAACATAGGTATTGATAAGTCAAATGCCCATCTATTAACTTTTTGATTTGTCTTCATCACTTATTCAGTGGGAAATAAAAATCAATAACATTAAAATAAAAACAATCATGTTTTGTTAGGTATATTATCTACACTGTACAGCATGGTTTCTTTGCATGGTATGTACATCAACAGTCTCAGAAATGAACACAGTAGAATGAGATTTTTTTTTTTTTTGTTATCATATGTTCTGGCGTATAAAACGACCCCCCCCCCCCTAACTTTTCCTGTTAACATAATGAGTGTAAGCTATTTACTCCATATGAGACCACCCCTCTTCCAACACACTTTAAGTTTGAAAATGGCTTCATATTTCTTTCTTCTTGATGGTGGTGACATGAAGGAGTCTTGACTGTTAGCCATTTGTATACTATAATTTTATAATGTATTACGGTACTAGTGCTGTACTGTATGAACAGGTAATAAAAATAGGTAAGAAGATACCCGATGTATACGTCAACTCCCCGACTTTTGAGATTGAGAAGATTTTTAAGGGCTAAAAAGTCATTTTATTACGCCTGAATATACGGTACTTACATATGATAATGAACTAACTGAACATAAAAAACTCAATACCATTTAAAGCCAGCAATAGAAAATTCAACCCTCACAATCACTTGAAATAACAAAAATGCTAATATTACTCACAATCATTCAGACACTCAAAACACATTTTCACATTCTTGCCTTCATGAAAGAATTTGAGCAAAAAAAGTTGTGTGAATCTGACGCACTCGATGACTTAAAAAATCTCCACCGATCACGTCCACCAGAACTCCTCTTGGCACTGGTTTACTTCGGCTGCGATTACGCTCTTCTGGTCAGCCTGGTCTCCCTCTGCCACTATCACACACTAAAACCAGTAGTGGAAAACAATTTTAAAAAAACATTGTCAACAAATTAAGGTGGGGATCAACTTAACAGTAATGAAAGCAAAACTTATGCCTACATCTTAACTTAAAGAAGGGGACTTAAACAACCAAGTTCTTCTTCTCTTATCTATATAGACGCTCCTTCTATGCAGAAGATAATTGCGTCCACAGACCATGAAGGATGATCTGTAGGCAAGTGATGCACTGTTCACGAGGCCACGGCTATGAGGGTTCCACACAATACCCAGCCGCCTAACTAATGTTAGGTACCCATTTGGAGCTGGGTGGACTCATGGATGCCCTCGGCCCCGGCAAATCTTTGCCGTCGCATGGATTCGAACCCGTGACCATTGGTACGCTAGTAGAGTGCGTTGCCACTGGACCACCGTTCATCACTGTAACTAAAACTTCCATAAAATTAGAGCTCCAATGAAGTTTAAATTCATGGCATGAACTAATAAGGTTCAGTGATGGTTTATGTCACATGTTTTTTTTAAAACAAATAATGTTTGAAAATAAATAAATAAAGATATATGGGACCATTCATAAATGATTTCATGGAGGAGGGGATGGGGGATTTTACGCACTGTGACATCACATCAGAACACGCATATGCAACTTTAAATAAAAGCTGCACTTAAATATTTGACTGTTTACAACTTATTTAATGACGTTTTAAAAGGCTTCGTGCATATTTGGATATTGGAGTGCAGCCTTACACTTAATACATATTTCAGTGACAATAAAAAGTGATTTGAAACGTGCTTATTTTCCAATAGGAAATACTACTTTCATTGGGTCAGGGTGGAAAAGCTTTATGACGTCATATTTGTGATGAAATGTGATTGGGTGGGGGACATCTTCCAAAACCACTTGACGTCATTTATGGATGACCCCTACGATCCCTAAATATATTTAAATATTCACGTTAGGTTAGTTTGTTTGAGATCCCCATTGATCACTGTTATAGTTGAATATGTCAAAATAAGTAGCAGGTTTGGATTTCCTAAAATAATGCCTATCAGAGCATTGGCAACCAGGTTAAAATAAAAAAAATTACCCATAATTCTGGTGGTTGAATAGGATAGTTAAAATCTGAAAGTTATTGTTTATATATCTTTCAATACTCAGCTCTCTGGGTAGAAACGCAAAAATATCATACATAAAATTTTAACAGCAATTGCAAATCAAATAACAAAAGTATTTACTAAGAATACATTTCTTCAATTGTGTTTGATTATATGTGCACTAGGCAATGGACTTTGCTCTGAAACAAAAAGTCTTTTGGTTGAATTTAATATATAAACTATAATGTACCTCCAATAGATGGATGGACATTATTGCTTGAAAGATGGTGGTAATTTCAAGAACTACTGTAGTAGTGTAGCTTAACTACTGGCAATGATTAGCTTGCAATGCAGTAAAGAGGATGCATCATATATTTTTTGGATACAAATTGTATAAATTTTATCACCTTATTTGAAATGTTACACATTTCATGAGTCTCCTGGGAGTTAATTTAGTTAATGCTTTGTTGTCACTAAAGTATTTGCAATCCATCAACAGTATCAGTAAGGGCCCTTTAATGCAGTGTTTACCAGTATGCTAAATAGTGAAACTGTTTTAGATCCCATACAAGGGCTACTTGTAAAGTTAATAAATTAACTGAGGATTTAGTATCATTTAACTTAATATGAAATAAGGGAATAATTAAAATTTTACTAAAAAATATAGTCTTTTAGTAGCAAATAAATTAAGATGACCTTTTCCATTAAGATATCTTTCAATAAAGTTTTCAAAATTTTTTTCTTTATTTAGAAAGGATGGATTTTTTAAAAATTCCTAATCGAGATGGATTGAGATAAAGGTATAAATAATCTACACACATAGCTAAGGATGTGGAGTAGCATATTTTTCATTTAAAACAAGACGCACGTAATCTTAATTCAGCCGTGAACGAGCAGCCTGGGCAGATTGTCTATATGTAATGAATTTCGGCTAAGAGCCTCGGCTCAGATCTGAAAGGGGAACTGCAACATTCTACATCTGGAGACACTCTCTGCGCTATCTTGTGGTGGTTGGTGGAGCTGTGCTGGTGGAGGGCTGGGGTGGTGGTAAACAACGGGATTAGTGTGAGAAACAGACTGCACAGCCACCTCGATGGTCTCGTGGACGCCGTAGACGTCGATGGGGACGACGCCCTTCTCCTGGAACCCGTAGCCGATGTAGATTTCCTTGATGCTGTCCTTGTGCCTCTCCAAGAATGACACGTACCTGAAATGAACATGACTGCTGAATTGTTTTATCTATGCAGACACTCCTTCTTTGCAGAAGATGATTGCTTCCACAGACATGCCGGCCTGTTGGCGAGTGAAGCAGGATTAACGGGCCACAGCTACGAGGGTTTCACACATTAACCATCCACTTTTATTTCCCAACTAATGTTGAGTACCCACTCAGAGCTGGGTAGACTCAGGGACACCCAAGGCTCTGGGAAGAAATCCCTGCCTTCACAGGGATTCAAACTTATTACCCTCTGTACGCCAGCCGAGCGCCAATCAAATTAGGAGCTACTGTGCTTTAGAAATAAGTGATAACAAGAAATTTCTGTGCCCCTTTGTGAGTTCTTATTTATGAAACTTATTTTATAAGTCTTAAGTCCTAAATACCAAAAGGGACAACTATTTCATTATAAAATTGGGAAGAATTATTCTTCCTCTGGAACCCTCCACTTGAAGTCATGATATTCTGTCATGTTTTTAACAACTAATAGTACTTATTTCCTCTTAATTAGATGTCCCCTTTTAATTAACAATATTAAACATGAACATGAAGAAATAAGTAAAAATTCCTCACCATTCGTCATTGGGCAGATTGTTTTCAAATTTTGTCTTTCTCTCTAATTTATTGAGCATGTCTTGAACTTTGAGAAGCAAATCTTGACGAGTTCTACCAAAACCAGCTCTGTGCATATTTATAACAAACTCTATCACCTGAGGATAGAATGGATTTTAAAACACTCTAAAATTGTATGGGGGCTTGCTTTTTAATTTATTTTTATAAATAAAATAATTATGTGATAATCAACAAAGCATGATCACATCTGCCTACTTATATCTTTAACAGACACATCATCATGAAATCACTTAGCTGCTTACTAACTTCACATAAGGTTAAAGGGAAAAGATTTAGCATTGATAGTATGTGTATCAGTGCCAGCGTCATTATTTGCAACCTGACATTAGCATACCCTTATATAGATCAATTGTTTACTTTACTTACAAAATTACCTCTCGCTCTTCCTTTTTGGAAAGAATTGTCTTTCCTTTAAAACCAGTGGGTGGCTTTTGAATTCTATGTTTATACTGAAAATTAATAATATCAATAAACTATTGTGATTGAATGCTTTCAGCAAAAATTATCTATACAATTACAATAAATCAAATTATATTGCATTTTAATATTTTTTTCTTGAATTTTTAGTTTAGAATAATATTTTTAGTTAATCTCAAAATATTTCTTCAAATTATGTATGCAAATGTATGACTGGTTTTGAGTATTATCATATTTAGCTACTTACTGATGCATGCTTTGGCAGATGACTTCTAAGGGTACTTCTGGGAATATTGTAGGCTTTAGCAGCTTCTCTCTGTGACATCTTACCACTGATCACAGCATCCACAGCGGTGATCATCATCCGCAAATGTTCTGTGTTATTTCGGGGTGGATCAGGACTTACAATAATATCCATTTTTTACAAATGGATTTATTTAAGTCAAATAACTAAATCAGATACAAATGAATAGCATTAAAAACAGCATCCAATAAAACATTCATAGGAATTTATTCTTTATTATTTAGGACTCAAACGCTAATCCGAACATAATATAATATAACTTTCTTAACCGTTTGTTTATCAGTTCTGCTATAAAAAAATTGAATTATTTCAGGTTTTAAATGTTGTTTTTCTCAATTTTTCATATATTGATTGTAGTTTATAATGCAGCCACTCAGGCATCAGTTAAATAAATAGTTATATTAATATAAAGGCTTCGGAAATTAACTATACAATTAATAAATTAATCATTAAAATTAATTTGATCTATTAAAATTTGATTAAAATTTAAGAAAATATTTCTAATACTTTTTTTCCAATTCATTAATAATTTATATTTTTTGTAACTTTCAAACATTCCCTTTGTATTCTTATTATTCATTTAGACCTGCATACGTAAACAAAAAGGGTTTTTCTTCCATATTTCTTGCATAGCATAACAAATTTGCTGTTATGTCGTGCAATATTTGGGAGCAATGGAATTAACGCGACCTAACCAATTTCGCTAAATAATGCATCACAACTTAAGGGGGTCTATTATCGCAATAAATATAGTATAATTTATGCGTTGTATAAAATATAATTAATCGAAATCGATAAATTTTTTAAAGATTAATCTAACAAAAAATTGTTAATCAATATTAGCCCTAATTAATATCTAAGTCTGTGTGTTGGCTTTCCAAGCTTGTTCAGTCAGCCTATTCCACAGTGGTCTACACCCATATCCAAAGGGGAGGTAAATTTGTAATTAGTAAAATTTAGTAAAAGTAAATAGTAAATGTGTTATTTTATCGATCAGTCAGTTAGTAGAAGTCTAGGAGTAGTCTAAGTAAGTAGTCATCAGAATCAAGTGAATAATTCATAATAATGGCAATGATAATTTAATTTTAGGCTAATTTTAATGATAATATTGTCAATAATCAAAACCATCCTAATAAACAAGATAATTATTTAATTTAAAATGATCTGATAATAATATTTAATTTCATTAACATAAACCCTAATTGTAAGTTATAAAGATTTAGAGTATAAAAGTTAAAAGCAGTTATTAACAACAACCCATTATTTTTTTCTTTATAAGGCTAATAAGGCAAGGTGACTCAATGACGATCGGCATTTTCTTAGTTTTTTTTCTAAGTCTAAGCTCATCGAACTTGGAAAAATCTTAACTTCTTTTGGAAGCATTTGTTTTCAACAAAATAAATTTATTTGGGTTATAAAATCAATTAAGAACATCTTTTAATTAATTGCTATCTTCTTCAGCCCAAAATAAAGTTAGATTCTTTTTTTATTTGGTATCTCCTTTTTGAATTTGAAATTTTGTTCTAGTTCTAGTTTATCAATATTTTCTTTGGTGGATGGGTCCCATACAGTATATTATAGTCATAGTATTATTATTATATGAAGTATATGATTATGTCTCACCAGGGTGAGGTAACTTGCAGGTAACATTTTAGTTTTATAATTTATTTATATCTTTATTACTATTATTATCTTTGATTGTTAAAGTTCCTTTTTATAAAACTATAAAACCTAAGCCTAAGCCTAAGGCCTAAGGTTTTGTTTGATTTTTTAAATACTTCATTGACATGGGCATGGGGCATTGGGATTCCATGATAGTATAGTTAAGTATAGTAAGTATAGAGTAAAGAGTATGAGTATGAAAGTAAAGTAAGAGTATGATCGTTTCTCATTTATGACTCCTACCTAGACCTAAGCCTAAGTCTAAGTCTAAGCCTATGTTATAATGTACTATGTGACATGTGCCTAAGTCTAAGTATTTTGCTTCTTTAGTTTGGGTTAGATTTTTTCCATGAATGAAATATATGATCGAGACCTAAGTATTATAATCTTGGGCTATGAGTATGAGCAATTTTAAATCCCATCCCATATAAATATTAATATCAATTTTGCACAGACAGTGGCCTCAGTTGGCTGGGACGCATTTATCGAAAATTGGTAGGCCTGAATAACAATAACCGCTTTAGCCCGATGAGACGACTTTTCTCAATAATCGCATATATCATTGCTTTTTCAACCTAAAAGGTTTTAAAGCGCAGCAAAATGCGGTTTCTAAACTTTTTTTCTAAATACATTACCTTGTGTGATTAACCAAATACACCTTTGGATAATCGGAAATGTCTTCTAAACTTTGTATTGAATGTATATCTTGTGAAATTTGCAGGCGGTGTAGTGTATTCACTGTGCTAATGTGGGCGAAATATTTTTTTGAAAATCGATACTCCATATATTTAACAATTTGTTGACAAACATATGTTGTTAAGTACCTAAAAGCTTTTAAAAGTTTTAAATATTAATTATGAAAATCATACATTATTAACATATTGAATGGCTATACATTTAACAAAATACATAAATATAAACAACTCGAACATACAGGCTTATTATAGGAGATCCCTTTATTAGTCTCCCTTTGTTATGTTAAATAAGTAGGCAATTAAGTAGGCATAGTAATTTATTTTAAAATAAATATTATATATCTTAATTGTTGGTTTTTGATACTTAAATAATTTTTTTTAGTTTTAAAAATATTCTATCAATATTTATTTTGTATTACTATTAATAACTTAACTACTAAATTATAATTTAATTAATTATTTTTTTTAATGCTCAGGCTCAGACTGCGTTGCCTAAAATCAGTAAAATGGAAAAGAAGTAAACACGATATGGGTTAGCCTGGCAGGAAATAAAAAAACAGCTAACGTTTCGGCAAAGAACCTTCCTCAACGAACAAACAATACACAAATAAAACGAATATAAAAAATAAATAAAAACTTAGTTGCAGCTAAATCCCAGGAGTAAATGAAAGCAAAGTAGAAAGAGAGTAGTGTGATCTTATATAGGAAAGGAGAGAGTGTGTGTGGCAAAACGATTAGGTGGTCAGCGCAAACACAACATTCATCCCTTGTGGTGCAGGAATCCCATACTCTTGGATAAGTCTATTATCCAGACTGACCCTTCTGGGTGCGTGTTTGTGCAAAAGACAATGGTGATGACTGCCAGGTCCTCGACGCCCATATTGTCAAGTCCATTGAAGTGTCGGGAGACAGGACACTGTTTGTCCCGTGTAATCGCACGAAAGTGCTCAGTGATGCGGCAAGAAAGTAACCTCCATGTCTTACCTATGTATTTTAAAGGGCAGCGCTTACACACAATGGTGTAGACCACATGGCGGCTGGTGCAAATAAAGACATCCCTAATCTTAAATATCCCCTTAGGGAAGACTATCTGGTCAGTTTGTGCAGCAGCCTAGCGTGGGTATGTGCCGCCCAGGGCCGAACCAAAATTTGCCGCACGACCCCGCCC
>MUZC01000609.1:181814-208778 GCA_002072015.1 Radix auricularia | reverse complement strand
TTTGGCGGCTAATCGATGCACTATCTGGTGCGTGTAAAGTAAAATAAAAACCAACACATTGACGACGTCAAAGGGCCAAAGAGCAAGTAAAACGAAGCGCGCACGGGCGCTGAATAAACACTTAGCCCAGGTGAATAAAAAGGGCGTCAGATCTGACTTTAGCCAAACGATCGACTGAATGCGAAAGGAGGGCTCCAGGAGACAAAGCACGGGCCCCCAGCTCGAGGTTTTCTCGGCACCTTTTGATGATGACAGAGTTGCAAACTTCACTTGACAAGTGCGAAGCTGGTAAAGCACCAGGACCAGACAAGGTTCACAACGAAATGCTCAAGCATCTGGGCAAGACAGGCCGGATAAAACTACTGAGTTTTATCAACCGAACCTTGACTACAGGCGCACTGCCAAAGCTATGGAAAAAGGTCATAATAACCCCAATATATAAGGAAGGGAAGCCTGGCGAACACCCGTCCAGCTACCGGGCCATTTCCCTCACGTTGTGTGTGGGAAAGGTGGCCGGACGGTTAGTGAACGCACGGCTTTATTGGTACCTCGAAAAGACCAAAAGCATTCCGAAGGCACAGGGTGGGTTCCGCAAGGGACGCAACCCGATGGACCAAGCACTACGCTTAATTCAGACCATGACAAACGAACTCCAGATGAAGAACCACACGGTTGCGGTGTTCTTCGATCTAAAGCAGGCATACGATAAGGTGTAACGTGGAGGGCTGCTATACAAGCTGCAGCAGTTAGGTGTAACTGCTAAAATGTAAAGCTGGATAAAATCGTTCCTCACGGACCGAACGATTAAGACACGATTAGGAGAAGCGCTATCCAGCGAGGCACGACTGGAAGATGGACTCCCACAGGGTTCAGCGCTCAGCTGTACATTATTCTTAGCCTACGTCCACGACCTACAAGGCATTCTCGAGTCCCAGAATGCCCTGTTTGCTGACGATCTGGTGGTATGGAGTTCAGGAAAAGACGTTGCAACACTGCAGAACCAGCTGCAGAATGATCTGAATAGTATTGAAAATTACGCCAACTGATGGCGCCTAGAAGTCAATACGGACAAAACGGTCCATTCCATTTTCACAAATGGACGGAATGCTCTGAAGCACGAGGTGGTGCTTCAGATCTGCGGAAAGAGGTTAAGTTGGGATCGGACCCCAACGTATCTGGGTATAAAACAGGACCAGAAACTCCAGATGCATAACCAAAAAATAAAAACCATGTGCTTGAATTATGCGCCAAAACCACAGCTAAATTGTCCCTGGTGAAGAAACTGCCTAGCACGAGTTTGGGCGCAGACGCAAGACTACTAAGAGCTCTCTATCTTGGTAGCGTGAGAAGTGCTATTGATTACAGCCTCCCGGTCCAGGCCTTTGCGAGCTGTACGGCTCTAGAGGGACTGGATCGATTACAGAACCAAGCTCTACGGTTCATTTGCGGGGCGTTACGCACCACACCCACCGCTGCGGTAGAAATTATGGCAAACGTAGAACCCCTGGCGATAAGGCGAGAAAAGGCAATCATGACCACGATTGAGCGATACCGTAGGTTTGAGCATGACGAACACTGCTACCAATTACAAGACCGATGGGTTAAGAGGACAAGACTGAAGCGACCCTCCTTCATGGACGCGGTCTACGAACAAGAAGACTCAGTCCCCCTACCCAAGCACAGGGAACGAATGCAACTTGTCCCTGCTCGAGGGCCACATGAAAGCTTTGACCCGCCTGAAATACGTTTGACACTGGCAAATGCCACGGTGACCAGGGCCAGTCCCGTCAAGCTCTTGCGAGACGAGACTCTGCGCACAATCGAGGCCTATGGAGACAGCGTGGTAAAGGTCTTTACAGACGGCTCACGTTTCAGAGATGGCAGAAGTGGATACGGTGTGCTAATTCAATACCCCCAACCAGGACCCGACAGTGTCGAGCTGTCGGGGCCGTGTGGATCTGCTAACAGTAGTCATGAAGCCGAACTGGAAGCGATTCACAGGGGTTTGAAGGAAGTACGCCGACGTCTAGCGAAGAGAAAGAGTTTCCCGAACGTCGTGGTCTTCACCGATTCTCGGTTTTCGCTCGAAACCTTGGATCGATCCTCTCTGGAGGCCAAGACGGTAGGTGTCATTTTGGAGACAGTAGGTGAACTCCTGGCACGTGACGGCAGAGTAGTCCTACGGTACATGGCAGGACACTGCGCTACGACCCAATCAGACAGGTTCGACGCTCTGGCCAGGGCAGGCGCAGCCCAGCCCCAACCCGATAAGCCCTTGACCCAACTGGGGGTCAAGTCGTGGCTAAAAGACCATTTCCGTGAGAAATGGCTTGAGGGCTGGGCAAATGGGAATACGGCCAGGAAGGTGTACCAGAAAATGCCGCGACCGAACAAAAGCGATCCCTGGTGGAGACTTGAACGTAGTAGTCAGACGCTCATAACACGGATGAGATCTGACCATTGTCCAATACGAAGCTACCTTTACAAGTTTGACATCAGAAGGGAACTGGCCTGTCGGCTGTGTGGCTGCCCCGAGGAGACGGTGGCCCACGTACTAGAATGTTGCCCCGAGTTGGACGGGGTTTTGGGTGGTGAAGTTGCGGTACCAGCTGAGGATTGCCTCTATGGCAAAATTTATGGCGATGTCCGAATGATGAGGCTCGCTTGCGAAAAATTGAACCGGGTCTTAAGAGCCTAACCGCTCGACCCAAAAGAGAATGTACATTCATTAGTGGATTTTCCAAAAAAAATTATATCCATGCGATTTGACTATTTAACGTTATTTCAAGAGATACATGACTTGAAATATTGCAACGAGTTCAGAAAGAAGGAAATTTATAATAAACAATTTGTGGTAATTGTTTAAAATACTAGAAAACTTCACGGAAGTGTTATAAAAAATTTCACAAAGTTTCATGGTGTTCTTATCATAAAAATATTCATGTTAATTTTTTTTTTCTTTTAAATTTGACTTTGGTGAACCAAGCACCCAACTTTAAATAATGCAAGATTTAAGTTCTAAACACCTTGAATTGCAATCTTGATCTTTATAGATATGTCTATTAAAAAAAATGCAGGCTGTTTTGCTTCAAAAGCTTTTGAATCAATAGGCAACAGTCCAATCGTTATCAAAAGAACGACATGCGTACTTAATATTTCTTTTTTTTAACTAATATTACTTATGGTTTAAACAAAGTCTTTTTGCTTTTAAATCCCTTTTTTTTAAACTGTTCAAAATGTATATTGAAAACAAAAGCAAATTCCGGTTGAGGTGAAATATAGTTTCGAATATGTTTGTTAACATTTAATTATTAATGACCATAAATGGATTTTAGTGCAATAAAAACGATTATATATCCCTATATTCAAATAAAATACTGGGAATGAAATTTAAAAAATATACTGAAAATACTTAATAAAAAAACGTGACGTCAGATCGCCGCATGTATATCACTTTAGGACTGCATATATACTCTGATTTTTTTTTAAAGAATCGGGTGGTGCTGAGAGTTTTTTTTTCTTCTGGAAAGTGTTCTGGAAATAATCATGATAGGAAAGTAAATGGAAAAGACATGAACAGGGTTAGAGTTAGCCTGACAGGACGTAACAAAACAGCGAACGTTTCGGCAAAGAGACTTCCTCAACAAACAATACACAAATAAAAAGAAAGTAAAGATATGAAAAATAAAAACTTAGCTGCGGTGAAATCCAAAGAATAAATTAAAGTAAAGCAGGAAGAGAGCAGAGCGGAAAAACAAAAATGAAAAAAATGACCCATTTTCAGTCGGGCTATTGAGCTGAAATTTTTCACATAGACTTGTGTCACTTAACAATGCATTGTATCAAAATTTCAGATCAGTCGAATGAGCAGCAAATAAAATTAACGCAATTTAAGTTTATTTCTATATAAATGTATGGTAGCCGCCTGCTGTTGTTGACACCCACGTGTTTGCTGGAGTTCACTCCAACCATTGGTGACCACACCCCCACCCTTACCCGTCCCCGTTTGACAGCAAGAGAATTAAGTCATGTTCAGCCGGTAAATAATTTTGCCGGGTCAATTTTACATGTAATATAATCAATACTATTAGTTCTGTCTCACATATGAGTGATTTAAATACAAAATTTTGTTTTACGTGTTGTTAGATCCTTTATATTAACTTGTTGTGTCTGAGCCGTGCGACCAACCAATAAAAAAAATGTTGATCGATTTTAACCCACTTTCTCGTAAGCTAGCGAGCTGAAATTTTTCAGGCAGACTCATGACAGCGGTAAAAATGATTTATCAAAATTTCAAATCGATTGAATAGGCAGCTATTGAATTATTGAATTTTAAAATGATTTTATTAAACTCTTTATATCATGTTAATTTTTTTAGATATTGTGTTTTGGTTTGTAATATGTTAAACAATCTTTCATGTTGCTCAATAAGGTGCGCATTTCATTGACAGTACTTAAAAACTATATTCACGATCGGTGCGCATTATATTAAACACGTTTTACGAGACATAGCTTGAATTTTGTATCATTGGATTGTTTTGCCATGGGTATTTATAATGAAAATCTTTTTTTTTTACGGGTTTTAAAATTATTTTTTATTTATACACTCACTTCAAAGAAACCACCCTTAAAACATTTATTTGAAAATACGCCCGTGTCCCCTGGTCTGAGAAAAATAAATGAAATGATAGATTATGTTATTAAGTAGAAAGAATATCCTTTAAGGGGATATAAACCGCCAATTTTATTTAAAAAATCGATTTGGTTCCACGACGAATGACTGTTGGTCCCGATTCTCATATTATCTTACCGGGACGTAGTTGCCTCAATGTATTCATTTCCCGAAAACCTCTCCTCTATCATAGCTTTCCGTCGTGACACGTGCTGTCGTCCTAGCTGTAAACAAATTGATTTTCTATAACAAACTTTTTTATGTTGAAGCTTATTACGACCTTAATCTTTTGTTGTGTTATGGATAAGTTAACTCAATTTTTTATTCACTTGAGTATTCCTTCTTCAAAATCTCAATTTCACTATTGATACAAGAGGGGCGGGGATGGTGAAAGAGTCGTCTGCTATCGAAAGCCAAGCGCCATCCTTTATTTTCCGACCCCCATAAAAATATTCTATAGAAAAATATCCCCTAGTTGTGACGCGTTGGTCGAGTGGTAGCGTGCTCGACTGACGTACCGATGTTCATGAGTTCGAATCCACTTGAGGAGTCCACAAGTCACCCAGCTCTGAATGGGTACCTAACTAGACAATAGTTAGGCGGCTGAGTCATGCGTGGAAACCCTTATAGTCGTGGCCTGTGACCGCTGCATCACTTGCCAACAGATCATCGCTCATGGTCTGTGGACGAAATTATCTTCTACATAGAAGGAGCGTCTGTATATCTAAGATAGATTCGTAGGGGGATTAGAGACAAATTTAAAAAAAAAAAAAACAACAACAACAGCTACCACATGACTCTCAATTCAAAGACATCACTTAATCAAATAAACAAGACGTTAAAAATAAAAATCATTTATAAGACAGTATAACGCCTAAAAATGTAAACCTACTTGATGATATGGATAGGCGAGCCGTGAAGTTTACGTTAAATCTTGCCATCCCCATTGGTGTCATTTCTACATAGCCTTTCTTCGAGCGCATGTGGCGATAAGCGTCGTCTCAAAATCGTCAGTGAGCATCGTTACCACAGATATTTTAAGGCTAAATCTGCTGGGATTCAAACACAAGTCAAGATGGTAGTGGTAAAAATGGCATTGTCTTAAATGAGGTAGGCGTCATATCAGTTATAAATGCGGTATTATTCGCGGTATGCGGAATTTATTCGCAGTGAGCAGAGAAAAAAGGGTTACCAAAATTTCTAGGAATACAGTAAAGACATTTAATTGAGTTTTTAAAACTGGTTTTTAGATCCGAGATTCGGGCTTGTTTAAAACAATAGACACATTAGCTGATTCTTTTTTATGGATATAATTATACGTACAACAAATCGTTGTAAAGATATTACAGTGTCTGATTTTACGACAAAACGTTGCCCATCGAAAAAAATCACCTTAATTAAAGGTGTAATTTAAATAATCATTCGAATTGATTATGAAATTCGTAGACTTGTCTAACTTTGTTATAATCATTGAAAATGTTTACTTTTTTCTATATATCACATGAACTGGAATTTTTTTACATTTGGTTGAAAATCCATCCACACATTTTAACATTGATCCACCAATTTTATTAGTCCTTCAAACAGTTTAACAGCCATTTAATCATTATTTCCGCCCATTCATCAATACTAAAATCCCCTTCAACCATTCTAACAGCAAACCCACCGATTCTAAGAACCATTCTCCAATTTTAACAGAAATTCACAAATTTTAACAGCCATCCAGCAATTCAAACAGTTTTCGCCCATTTAATTCACATATCTAAAAAAATCATGTTAAGCCTGGTACCTATTGGAATTCAGGACGTGTTAGCGCATTTTCGTATTATGTATCAGTACTTATGTTAGATATCAGAATTATGTAGTTATCAGTAATTGTGTTTAGATTTTAGACATATTTTTATGAATTTTCTTGTGTAATGAATATACCTGAAATTTTTTTATTTAAAAGTCATTTCTTTACATTAAAAAAAATAATTATTTTCTCTTTAATCCAACTACAAGTCACCCCAAATGATGACGTAAAACTCTCTAAACTTTTACACATATTCTAATGACGTCAACTAAAAAAAACAACAACTAATTCTTTTGCACCCTTTCGCACAGCTCTTCAATGCTTGAAGAATTGTGCATTCGACTTCCGGCAATGGCGGCCGTTCCCTGTGCTAGGGTTACCTCTCGATTCAAAATATTTTTTGGTAGTTTTAACGGGGTTTTTTAAACGGATCGAGTAACTGAGTGTTGATGCACCAATGGCAGGTCAGGACATACAAAAAACATATATACATCATGGGTCTAGGACTTATGGATCCTGTGATCATGGTGATGACAAACAGACGGACAAAACGGGGGCAATTGCGATTTCGACATCTCGAAAATGCGCTAAAAAAGTCACTTTCTCCATTCAGGTTTGCAGGCGGTTGTCTACATTTGAACCGCTTTTTTGTAGTAAAGAAATTGTTTTAAAAATAATTAAACAACAACCCCTGCCGCCGCTCCATGTATATAACGATTTCAATTAGGTGGTTCGAAAACAAATCAAAATGAATACTTTCAATGTTATTTTACATGTGTTCAGTAATTAGAATATTGTGATAGTTAAAAATGCATGTTACTAACAAGACTAAGACTAGAAAGCGATTATATTATTCAATGCTTGTGTTTTCCAGTTACACATTTTCTTTTAAAAAAATTAAATTTTAAAAAAAAAAAAAAAAAAAAAAACCTCATTAAAATTGAATTATCCAGTAATCTTCCTCTTCAGCACTTTTTGAGTGATTAATAGTTCTTTCTATTACTGCTGATCCTACATGTGGAAGAAAATCAGGCGTCTCGAGCCTACGCTCTTCATGGGGCTTCCCGGAAAACCCCTCAGCCCTCTGGCCCCCTAAGGGACGTAAAAATAGAGTAGCCCCCCCCCTCCCGAAGCAGTCGCTGCTACAAGCAACCGCCTGGGCGTCGAGGACACTAGGTCAAAAACGCCTAACACTAAGTGTGCCTCCCGAGGGAGGTGTCAAATTTCCTACTATGACTCGCTATCTACATAGTATCACTTTGGCGCCACCTTGGCAAAGCTTACGCGTCTCTATGGTTAGGATCGCCGCACAGCGTTTGATCATCACTGACCTGCCTAGGGTTAAACCCCCACCGGAAGGTTTCCTCTGAGCTGGCGTCCAAAAGCGTTTCCTGGCGGTACCGTTTGCTATTCCGTATTGGCGCTCCTGGCCCTAAACCGGCACAGCTCAACAGCGCTGTTAGTTAATTGAGGGGGACGAAACGGTCGCTTCGGAGTAACCCGACCCTCAACGGGTACTTTGGTTTTCATCATCGGCATTGCATCTAAATGCTTTGCCTAAGATCCGTACAGCGACTGTAATCATATATGACTAGCACCTAACACCTAACAACATTCTTCGGCTGTCCAAGCCAGGGGTTTGTCGGTTTCAGGTCGTGGTCTGCTCCACGACCCTACTCGTCTGTCGAACCACGTACAGGTCACCCCTTCTTGACAGATAACTGCTGATAAAAGGGACGTCCATAATTGACGTCATGCACCTAGGGGGGGGGGGGAAGGGGATCACACATTTGTGACAAAAGGCTGGGACGGGAGTGTTTCTGAAATAATACATCACATAAAAGACCCTAAAATTTTTAATTTAAGTTACACTCAAATATTTGATTGTTTAAAATTTATTTAATAACGATTTACATGGATTCTCGCGTGTTACAATGTTAGAGTGCAGAGTTACACTAAATATACACTTTAATGACAAAAATATTATTTGAAACTTGCCAATTGTCATCTAGAATATTTTTTTTTGGGTGGGGTGTTAAAGCTTTGCTACATCATATTCGAGGAAATTCTAGGTTTTTTTGGAAAAAGAATAGGGGGTTAAAATGCGGCGAAAATCGCCCAAAAGTAATAAAAAAAAATTTTTTATTGATATAGATGGTTCGAGTTCAAATAACGATAAAATGTGAATTAAGTGGACAATGATGAGGAGTTCTTATATATAATTTGTAAATATTTTGAATATATAAATATTTGTTACGTTAAATTTTATGTAAAAAAATCGAATCATGTGTCTTGGGAAAGTAACGCGTAGGCCTAACATGTCAGTTTCTGAAGCTGCTTCAATGGAATTCTTCGGTTAATTTGAACATTGATCGTATTTTAATGCAATATGAACAAATCCTTGAAATAATTAGAAATTCTCATTTCTTTTTCAAAACTACATGCCTGGGTTTTCTGTTTTTTTTTAAAAAAGCTATTGTGACGAATCCGATATCTTTTTGTTTTATATCAGTTGCTGTCAGTAAACTAATTGTTATAAATTTATTTAGGGCGCTAAGAAATTAACATAAAAAATGTCCTTATGGGACAGTTTACATAGGCTTATTTCTTGCGCCTTTTCATATACGCATCCCACAAAGGAAATCCTCCCTCTGGCTTTCAACTGTCTTTGTCAGAGAAGAGAAGACAAATAAAGCTATTGATAGGTCCAGAAATAGACAGAGAGACAGATAGACAGATAAACAGATAGATAGATAGATAGATAGATAGATAGATAGATAGATAGATAGATAGATAGATAGATAGATAGATAGATAGATAGATAGATAGAGGAAAAAAACATTGCTAGTGATAAGTATACTTTGTTTCATTAATGAGCTAGCTTTTTTCTACTTTGTAGACCCGTGTCAGGCCACAAAAATATATACTTGTCTTAACCCCCAACTTATGCTTACCTGCTCACCGAATGACATTTAACAACATAAGTATTACAGCCCCAACATATAAAAAAAACACCAGCTGTTTAAACTAGGGCTGCGGAAATTACCATTGATTTCTCGATTAATCGTTTATAATTTTTATCCATTAAAATTTTTTTAATTGATAAAATAGCGATTAAATTTTTTTTTTAAATCTCTGAGACCTTTGTTCCGATTTCTTAGTAACTAAACATGATATTATAATTAATAATACTTTCCTTTTTTACGTGCAAACTTATCCATTTAAAAAGAAAGATTTTTAAAATGTAAACTATAAAACAAGCAGTTTTTATAAGGAAAACTGCTTGGTTTATAGTTATATTTAAAAAATTAAACGTTGTCTTTACTTAATTAACAATAATAAAATTTAAATCCATTTATATTATATTGAACTAATTATATTGAAATAAAAAATGTAAATTGCATGTTTTTTGTTACTTCCCTTGAAGTTTTCGGTTTAATGACGTCATAAATCTTATTTATATCTTTCATCAAAATTATCAATTAATTATTAGGTAATTTTTCAAAAGTTAACGATTAAATTATAATTAATAGATGATTTCCCAACGCACAGCATACGCCTACCAGTCCCAACTGTAAACATACGTGTTTGTCTGTAACCCACCAGAAATGCCTACATGAAACAAACCAAAACATAAGTCTAAATGTTTCAATCTACAAATACGTCTTTACTTTTCAAACCCCTACAGTTGGCCTCCCTGTCTCAATTCAGGATTACATGCTACCTTCCCCAACCCGTTACATGTCTACAGTCCAATTACAGACTTTCAGTCCACCTGTCCTAAAACACAATATAAACCAACCTGTCAAGTTCAACAACATACGTCTACCTGTCAAAACCTACGCCTACAACTAAAGCTTACCTGTCACAACCTACAACATAAGCTTACCTGTCCCAACCTACAACATACGCTCACCTGTCCCAACCTACAACAAAAGCTCACCTGTCCTAACCTACAACATAGGGATTTCTGCCCAAACCCACAAAATAAGGCTTTATGTCACACTAGAACAGGATAAATCTACACAGCATAAGTCAACCGTCCCTAAAGCCATACAAGCCTTGGTTTTTGATTACACAAAATAAACAAGATCCTGTCTCTTTTACAACACAAAATAATCAACAAAAAATATTTCTTTAAAAAACGCGTATCTGACACAATGCACAACACAAGCCTTCCTTACACTACAGAAACAAGAATGGTATGGATAATTAATCAGTACTTTAAAACATTTGGATTTATTTCAGCTGTGAGATAAGAGACTATTATCTAAACTCGCATAAAGAGATCATAGTTTAAAAATGTAATTGGTGAAACAATACTTTTATCATGTGCTTTTCACGGATTGGTCTGTGTTCTTTTTGTGTAAAATGATGTCGAAGTTACATTCGTAAAAAATTTTTTAATAACATGAAACATAAATTCCATACAGATCTGGGATACAAACCTATAGCAACAATAACATTTTAAAAAGCACATAAATCTGAGTTTTAAAAAGATATATATTACGATTCATGGCATTTAAACAGTTGTAAAAAGAAAAACGGTATACAATATTACAAAATTTTTCTTAAGCACTCTTTAAAGAAATCACAATAAGTGAATCGAAACCATGCGCCCCTCCCTGACACTTGTCCTCTGAAAAAAGAACAACCGAATATTATAATTTTACGTAGAACAATAAATGTTAAGTATTTATATTCTATCAATGTCACACCTCACATCCTAATTGTGTTCAGACGATTGCCTGTAGTCCTCATTCACATATTATCATAGCTGGCCACGGGTCCCCCGCTCTATATTATAAATGTACTTAGAACCTATTGGCCATCAGATCTTTCCAACTTGACACACTCTATTGTCCTTGCTGTAAACACATTGATTTTCTTTAATAAACGTTTTTATGTTGAAGTTTATTAGTTATTCAATCTTTTGCTGTGTTATGAACATTTCAGCTTGCTTTGTTTCATTTACGTACGGCTGCTTCAAAAGCTCAATGTAAAAATCAATACTTAAGAGGAAATGTTGGTGGAAAAAGCCATCTGCTTTGATACATGTGTCATAAATTTCCCGCAACAAAAGTCAAGCATGTTTTTTTAACGACCTACCAACTTTTTTATAATCTGTAGAAGTGTCTTCGAAACCCCTTTATTATGGTCAGTTGACCTAGTGTCGGGGATCGGAGTTGAGAACTGTTGGGATTTTTTTAAAAATTCAAGATGGCTGGCAGATAAAAGTCATCGCTTCTTCGACAACGCAAGACGTCACAAAATAAAATCATTAATAAAATTTTCGAAAGCCCTATAAAAAGGTACCCCCTCCTTGATATTATGGATTCAACACCTGTGAAGTTGACCATAAATCCCGCTACCCAGGGGTTTTGATGTCAAAGGTTACTGGTGTGAGAGTGCGTCATTAGTAACTTTGAAATAAGATGACATCCTTCCTATTGAACGCCTGACCTGATGAGTTGTCTCAATTGAGTCGCTTACAGTCCTAACCACGTACACTTAGCTAAATCAGTTGGTATTGAAACAAATATAAAGATTGCAGTTTTAGAAATTGTATTAGATTTGCGTGATCTAAGTTATAAATTCAGATAAGTTGGACGCATGCGGAATTTATTCCCAGTGAGCAGAAAACGGAGATACCAACATTTCCAGGAGTGCTGCTGTGAAGACATTGGATTGTATAATATTTTTAACTTGTACCAAGAAAGACAGAGCTAGAGACGTGTGTTTTACAGTATTGAAAATTATCTGATTACTTTTTTGTGGATATAATTATGATATTTAACTGGAACATATCGCTGTGTAATTATTAAATTGTATTTGTCAATAACACCACATTGCACTTCTGAGTAACCACGTTTAGATAACACGTAAGATAACATATAACTTAAAGTATCATTTAAAATGGTTAGATAAGTGTTTAGAGATAATTTACTTTGTTAAATCACTTTTAAAACTTTAAAGTTTATTTAACTAAAAGATGAAAAAAAAGAAGATAAAAAATATGTTAATTATCGTCGTCAACTAGATGACTGTCTATCCACCCCATTTAAACATACAATACGTTCTAACAGCTATCTATACGTTTTAACAGCTATCTATACGTTCTAACAGCCATCTATACATTCTAACAGCTATCCATATATTCTAACAGCTAGCTATGCGTTCTAACAGCCATCCATACATTCTAACAGCTATCCATACACTCTAACAGCTATCCATACATTCTAAAAGCTATCAATACATTATAACATCTATTTATAAATTATAACTGATATCTATACATTCTAACATCTATCCATACATTATAACAGCTATCCATACATTCTAACAGCTATCCATACATTCTAACAGCCATCCATACATTCTAACAGCCATACATACATTCTAACAGATATCCATACATTCTAATAGCTATCCATACATTCTAACAGCTATCCATACATTCTAACAGCTATCTATACATTCTAACAGCTATCAATACATTCTAACAGCTATCCATACATTCTAACAGCTATCCATACATTCTAACAGCTATCCATACATTCTAACAGCTATCTATGCGTTCTAACAGTCATCCATACATTCTAACAGCTATCCATACATTCTAACAGCCATCCATACATTCTAACAGATATCTATGCGTTCTAACAGCCATCCATACATTCTAACAGCCATCCATACATTCAAACAGCTAGCTATGCGTTCTAACAGCCATCCATACATTCTAACAGCTATCTATGCGTTCTAACAGCCATCCATACATTCTAACAGCTATTTATGCGTTTTAACAGCCATCCATACATTCTAACAGCTATCTATGCATTCTAACAGCCATCCATACATTCTAACAGCTATCTATGCGTTCTAACAGCCATCCATATATTCTAACAGCCATCCATACATTCTAACAGCCAACCTTACATTCTAACAACTATCCAAACATTCTAACAGCCATCCATACATTCTAACAGCTATCTATGCGTTTTAACAGCCATCCTTACATTCTAACAGCTATCCATACATTCTAACAACTATCCAAACATTCTAACAGCCATCCATACATTCTAACAGCTATCTATGCGTTCTAACAGCCATCCATACATTCTAACAGCTATCTATGCATTCTAACAGCCATCCATACATTCTAACAGCAATCTATGCGTTCTAACAGCCATCCATACATTCTAACAGCTATCTATGCGTTCTAACAGCCATCCATACGTTCTAACAGCTATCTATGCATTCTAACAGCCATCCATACATTCTAACAACTATCCAAACATTCTAACAGCCATCCATACATTCTAACAGCTATCTATGCATTCTAACAGCCATCCATACATTCTAACAGCTATCTATGCGTTGTAACAGCCATCCATATATTCTAACAGCCATCCATACATTCTAACAACCAACCATACATTCTAACAACTATCCAAACATTCTAACAGCCATCCATACATTCTAACAGCTATCTATGCGTTCTAACAGCCATCCATACATTCTAACAGCTATATATGCGTTCTAACAGCCATCCATACATTCTAACAGCTATCTATGCATTCTAACAGCCATCCATACATTCTAACAGCCAACCATACATTCTAACAGCCAACTATACATTCTAACAACTATCCAAACATTCTAACAGCCATCCATACATTCTAACAGCTAGCTATGCGTTTTAACAGCCATCCATACATTCTAACAGCTATCTATGCATTCTAACAGCCATCCATACATTCTAACAGCTATCTATGCGTTGTAACAGCTATCCAAACATTCTAACAGCCATCCATACATTCTAACAGCCATCCATACATTCTAACAGCCATCCATACATTCTAACAGCCATCCGTACATTCCAACAGCTATTCACGCATTCGAACAGTCCATTCTCCCACTCTACCCGACATTCATCTAAAGGGATTTGCATCAACCTGGCTCAGAACACGAGCATTTGTTGGATCATTACGATATTTGCGATACTGGCAAATAATTTATAACAAATATCATGATTTTCTCTGAGCTGATTTCCATTACATAAGCTCCTGATTTTTCCGCAAGTTCGAAAGTAAGCTCCTGTAGTTTGTTTAAACTATTTCCAACTATAAGATCTCTTTTAAATGCAAATATGATGATGCTAAAATGTCTTCCAACTATAGACATAGATGTGTGATGATTCGTGAGTTCTCCTTGAATGATTTTTATATGGAGACGTCTAACAGGACAGGTGAGAGTATGCTTTACGGCAGTCCTATCCAACGAGACTCGTGTGCTTTGACGGGCGTGGGACGTGGTGGTCGAGAGGTAGCGCACTCGACTGTCACACTGATGGTCACGAGTTCGAATCCACACGAAAGTGAGGATTTGTTCTCGGGGCCTGAGGAGTCCCCGAGTCACCCAGCTCCGAATGGGTACCTAACTAGACAATAGTTAGGCGGCTGGGGTAATGCGTGGAACCCCTATAGCCGTGGCATGTGACCGCTGCATCACTTGCCAACAGATCATCTCTCATGGTCTGTGGACGCAATTATCTTCTGCATAGAAGGAGCGTCTGTATATCTAAGATAAAGATAAAGGGCGTGATGCCGAAGTGGTAGCGAGTCGAAGTAGGGAAAATTCCACCACTGTGAGGATCAATTTTAGTGACAGACATCTTCGATCTTGTCCTGGATGACCAGACGGCCACATGAGAAGCGTTCGTTCTGGGGGCGGGGGTCTCTAAGATATTAGGTCACTTTGAGAGGCGTGGGTGGTATAGCTGAAAAGATTTTCTAGGAAGACACCTAAAGAGCATTAGGCCCAAGGCTTCTGATTTGCTTGCAAATTTTGGATATTTAGAGAATGTAACTTTACGGACATCAACAATTTTCAGAAGTCCATAGAAAGTCTTTAACTAGAGCTGACATGCTTTTTTCATCATTTAGTTCTTAAATCAATTTTACTCAGCCCTTCTTCAATATATTGCCAACGTCATCTCGTGCTACACTGGTATCAGTCTGGATTAGCAAAAAAAGTTACAGCGAAGAATTTGAGCGAGCATCAGCTGTGAGGAATCCTTAATAAGGGATGACGCCCAGCGCATGTTTACTCTGATGATCCCCTTATTAAACGACCTTACTAGTATGATGAAGTCGTTTTCTGAGCCGGGGTGGCGCTGAAGCTGTAGGAGTCAAAGTTAGCGCCCCGTCATATGATCAAAGCACAAAACGCCACGTGAAAGAAAAAGTATATTTTAGTGTTTAGCGAGTTTTGTTTCATTTATCAGAAATACAATGCAGATATTTGGGACCGTGTTTTATTTCGCATTATCAAAGATTATTTTTGAGCATTTTTGCGTTAAACGTATTTTACAGCACAAAGATCTAGATCTATTTCAAACATAATGTTAATCTAATAAATTGACCAATTTTTTATTTAAACATTGTAGCCTCATTTTTACTAAAACCCGGTGCAATTTAACTAGTCGTGTACTTGCTCGGATTTCCGGGTACCCGTTGACATCAATACAATAATCCATCCATCTACCTCATTTACTGTTTAATCAGCCTAGAATTGAACAATGATATCAGTCAAATTTAGTCTTGGATTCATGTTGGGTATCTGTGTGACGGTTCTAATTGAAGTCTTTGACGTCACACGTATGTTTAAAGATGTCACTCTTCTGAGAATGAACCCTCTAATCCAGGAAAATTACTCTCAGGCAAGTGTCAATACGTTATTTTTAAATTCAAATTTTAAGTATGTCTAAAATTTGCAACTAACGTTAATACCAAATTGATTTTTATACCAATAACTTTTTTTTGTGACTAGTTTTTGATAGATATCGTTTTGTAACTATTATATATGAAATTGTAAGCATTAAAATATAAATGTTGAAACCGATTAGGTAAAAGGTTGTAATTGAAGTGTATATTCCTTATATTTACGCACATTAATAAAAAAAATACAAGACAAATTATTTTTAATTATCAATATTTGAAAACGAAATCGCTGAAATACATATTGTATATGTTATAATTAAAACTACAAATGCATATGTAAACACGTGGTAAGTAAATAATAATAATTGTATCTTTACATAAGAAAGAGTTTTTTTTAAAGCGCAGCAATTTCAAAAGGCCGACTCATATAAATAAAACATATTTTAGTCTTAAAATCTCGACTCATTAAGTACAAATGTTAGGATTGTGAGATTTTAACATCACACATTTTTAATTATTAATTTTTAGATCTCTTGATGAGTGTTTTATCCACAAATTAATTTGATTGAATCTTAGCTGTTGTCCTTTATTTATATAGTATCACTAACAAAATACCCGAGGAGGGCAGCGGAAAAGTAGGATTCAGTTAGTGTTTGGCACACGCATACAAAATTCCTGAAAGATAAGACCATTGACAAAAAATATGTGAATGAAATTGGCGTTTAAAACAACAAAATAATTACATTTATCATTCTCAGTAAAAGCTTGAATTTCGCCAAACAAATTTCCTGTAGCTATTGCCATTTAAAGAAAATAACAAAGCAAAATTGTCGACTGTTAAGGCCGTTGCTCGAAAAAAGTATCAAAATGAACCGTCGTCAACTAGTCTCCTTCAGGGTTTTAGTGCCCTATATATGTGTCAGTAAACTCTAATGTACCTAAATTGATCAAGAATGGTGCATTGTAGTCGAATAGTTCGTGAGGGATAACTCAAAAACTTACTTAAAAGTTACTCAGCGATCAGTACGCTAAAATAATACTAGCGAATCTTTCAACAAATAACATTAAATACAACGGTCCAAATCGGTGCCAGGTGTACATTTCAAAAGACCTGTTGATTTGAATCAGGATCATTGCCGATAGGCGTCTTAGTCAATAAATGTCAGAAGGTTGTCTAAAATCAAGTTGGAAAATGAAATGGCATTAAGAGCTCAGGGCTAACCGGGTGCAAAAAAAAAACAACGAAATTTGAGTAGGATGGGGATATCTGTTAATATTTGTCATGAATGTAAAAAGCCTTAGTGAAATATAAAGCTTTGAAAGATTAAAACTTATACATTTTCCTGCGTCACTGCCTCCCCCCCCACCCCACCTTTTTTTCCCCCGAAGGAAGAGCCATTAGGTATTAAATACCCTAAATAAATTTAATATGGGCCATCCAAAATTTTAATGGAAATTTAATCAGGATTCTCCATTTACCCATTAGCTATCTGTATATTAAATTAAATAAAACTTATGTTAAACACTGACATTTTGAACCCCCGAACTTAATAGGTTTATTTTAAAACTTTTTTGTCCGAAACGTTGAGATACGGCCGTCGATAATATTTTTAAGTTTCATTGCAATTGGATGAATACAATAATATTTATACAGCTTACATAAGTAGAATAAATTACATTATGGTGCGTTTGGATTTATTGGTGTAAGATGTACATTTCAAACGACGGAATGGTTTTCACCTGGATCATGATAATACAATTGTTTTCAATATTTTTCGAGATCGTTAAAAATCAAATGCTGAATAAAATGACTTTTTGTGGCCCTGCCCGAAAATGGTTGCTGATATAAAGATCAAAAGCAAAAAGATTCCAGTCTTGATCATAATACACATATCTATATCAATGTTTTATAAACTTAAAATAAAATCTAATACAAAATAAAGCCCTAACGTTTTTCTTTTTAAAAAAAGGAAAAAAAAAATTGTGATGGCCACGCAGTAATGGTCCACATGGCTTTTAATATTGATCATAAAATTTTTATTTACCAGGTTTGGTCAAGATCCATCGATCAACACAAAAGCGCTGCTTAGAATACCTGTCACATAACTAATATAAGAAAAAAGACTATCTGAATTTACCCCCATCCTCCCACCCAAGTTCACATAATTAATACACTGTAAAAAAAAAGACAAATTATATATTACTGTACAGTTAGTTAGTTTGCCTTTTTAAAGTGCCCTAGTGACTTTTGTGGTAGCATAATCAATAAGTTACTAAAGTTTATTTGCTATCTGTTGAATAAGATCGTATTTTTACAGCTGAAATAAGAAAAAAAAATGACGTTTAGGGCTGACAGGCGCAATTAATGTACGATTTAAAGTTCCAAATAACTATTGATCTCAATCTGGACCATGATGGATATATATTTCTAGAGGTAAAATCATGTTAGATGCAAAGGGAATAAAAAAAAGTAAATGTTTACCAAAAAACAAAAGATTTAGGCCCCCCAGCCCAAAACGAACAGACAGGGAGTTTATTGCCCTTTGGTATTTTAATATGCGTCATCAAGTTTTTTTTGGTAGCAAGTTTTATCAAGATCCATCCTTTTAAACAGTAGCCAAAGTGTAAACGCATTTTATAAAGCAAAAAAATATTATTCGGGTGAACCCCTTTGATTATAATTTAATATTTTTAAAGCCAATCATCTACGCTATATTGTGCCAAACAAATAGCTACACTTACATTCTTCAACCTACACCGGAAGGTTGGGAATTAGTTATCAACAGTGAGCGAGTAAGTCAGTAAGGGCTTTGCATTTTATTATTATAGAAAAATCCTCACTAGAAGTAATGGCATTATTTTTATTATGTTTTATCTATATATATATAATTCTCCTCATGGTTCAACCATGCCGGACACCATGCAACAACACCGACCAATCAGCTGGGAAGAAAAGGTCGTGCAGAGGGTGGGGGGGGGTCTTCGAGATCAACAATAAATTCAATTGAGGTCAATTACTTTGTTCTTTCAGAATAACAGAATAGCATGTATTTCGTAGTCTAGTGGTTATTACATTCGCCTAAAACGCGGACGGTCGTAGATTCAAGCCCCAGCTAAGACATTACTTTTTTAATTTTTAAAAATGTTTGTGCCCGTTCATTTCCCACTTTATTTTCGAACATGACTTTGCAACATGGCTGTTCATTCACGTTGTTCTGATACCTTCGTGATGTAGTTATTGTCTGTTCTCTCCCCCAACCCCCCACCACCCGCCCTAAAATTATTTGCACTATTTATAAGCATTTCTGCGGGCCGCAGCTAGAATTCTATATTCCAAATCAGTCAGAGTAGCTAGCTGGTGAATTATGACATCGAGGACTCTCATTGTGTTAGGTAAAACGCTGACCATTCAAAAATTAACCAAATTCTTTAGTCTTCTATTACCGTTACCATGACTTTTAAAAAAAAAAAATAGTTGTAAATCGAGTTTGATTTCTTTCATAAGCGCTAATTATGCACGTCACGTTGTGTTTTTCATTTAGGTCGCCCGCATATCGAAAAGTGATCTGACAGAAGACCTGACAGGCGTACGGCTGTGTGATTCTGATCGGGACGATTTATTTCACGAAGGTATCGATTAAAATTTTATACAAAAAAAAAAAAAAAAAAAAAAACATTTATAGAAAAAAGCCGCCTTAGACTGAATAAATAAAATGTGCAAGCGTTAAAAGCAGACAGGGTCCATCTATGGCGTCGCTGTGGGACCCTCACTTTCAGAGGACCCGCTTATGATAATTTTCCCTTATTATCCTTATTAATTCCTTATCCCCACCCCAACTATGTCCCGCACATTAAGTTTCGCATACTAACCCGCCAATGTTAAGACCACCCCTGCAAGCAAGGATATCTAGCTCCATGTACGTACACACAGAGTTCATGTGACATCTATCCAAACACGATTTAAACATCAACACATTTTTATTCTTCACAGGCAATACTAAAAACCTTAACTGTACCCACCATTCTTATAACAATTACACATTCAATTCAATTATCCACTCTCGACACATCTATCTACACAACACATTCCCCACACGAATAATCGACTTGCCATACTAATGAATACAAACCTAACTATCTTCTAGATAACAAAATCAATGTAATTTGATACAAATGCTTCAGACTTCATTGTAATTTGTGCTCCTGCAGGGGTTAAAAATAGTATGGCGTAATTATAATTTCTAATCAATTTCATGTAAACTTTCAACTTACCACCATTCTGTTTTGTTTCATTCCTTAGGGAACGACGCCTTAGCCATGAAACTTTTTCGAACAGTTCGAGTCGCGTGCTGGATATTGACATCCCCAAAGAACTTAGACGTGTCAGTATGCAGACAAAGTCAGAAAAATTGCTGGCTACACTACGCACTCTGCATACATACATTTACGTTCCTAAATACCACAAGAGTTTATTTTCCATTTATTTATTTTTATTTATACTATATATATTTATTTACACTATATATATATCTATATATATGTGTGTGTGTGTGTGTGTATGTCTGTGTGTATTGAGTGTGAGTGCGTTGTGTGCGTGTGTGTGCGTACGTATGTGTGTGTGTGCGTACGTGTGTGTGTGTGTGTGAAAACCGACATGTATTCTTCAAGCCCCTTTGCAGACCGTATTTAAGATTTCATCCTGTGTCCACGTTTGTTTTTGTTTTCCTTTAATTTTGTTATCATATAATAAGTTTTAATATCTATGTAAGTAATTATTTAATGTTACTCTACTGATGAAGGCTTTAGCCGAAATGTCTACTGTTATTGGTATTAGTTCATAAAAAAAGCTTAAATTTATTGTCTTCTTACACAAAGAGTTTGTGTACGTTTTTTTTTTATTATTAAGATTTAATAAAGAGCATTATTCCGGTAGATCTATGTGTCAATGGGAGTGCTGGATGGCGTAAAATCAAAAATAGTTTAATTTAACTTACTCTTTAGATATATTCTATCAACAATAATTTAATCTAAAATTTCTAACTAAAACTAAATAGAACAGAAAAATTAGACATGAAATGACAAAGGAGATTGTATTCATTATCAAATTTAAAACTATACATTTTTTGCAGGAACTATTTCTTTATTTAAAAAAAAATAGTTGCTTGTTTAGGTATCTTTAGTCTATTGAAATAGTTGCTCGTTTAGGTATCTTTAGTCTATTGTTTATAATTACGTTCCAATTTTGCATTTTAAAAATTAGAAAGGCGATTCACTTAAAAAAGACTTGGACCAAGAGGTGTAACATTGTGGTGTTTATCAGCTCAGTGACCAACTCCAGTTTTCCCACCGTAGGGGTCAACACGAGCGAAGGGAGGGAACACCTGACCGCTAAGACGATGCAGGTACTGATTATATATATATATATATATATAGCCCAAAGGCAGTACATTTAATCTAAAACAAATGTATCAATGAAATCTTTTATTACCATTGTTTTTGTATATTGTCGTGTTCACACGTTCAAAATTTCCAATATCTGTGACCAAATACCTTTTAAATTTAACTCCGAATGTATGTTTTTCGCATAAAAAAAACTTTTTAGTGCATTCTGCTGATGATTAGTAATTGGGTTGCTTTATCATCGATCGAGTTCTTTGATTACATTCAAAAAGACAGATCATAATCGGTACAATAAAGAGAACAAATAATTCGAGTATCTCTTGGATCTTCTTTTAAAAGTGGAAAATTCTGAACACCTTAAAATTATTTATGTAATTTACCTAACTAAAAATGTTCATCACAAAAAAATTTTTGTGACAGAAATAATAGATAATTATTTTTCAAGACAGTAGAGCTGTCGAAGTTTTTAGAGGAGGTTTTAGGACTAACATGATGAGGTCAATGCGAATTCTAGAGTTGAAAACTGACCATAAGCATGGTCAAGTTGTAATTTTTAGCCAAATATCTTTTTCTTTATACTAGTTACGACCCGAGCGTAGCATACGCCGCTGACTTATTCATAAATAGTACAAAGACAATGTGTGTGTGTTGGGGGTGGGGTTGGGTGGACGGAGACAAACAGTAAGATGAAACGTAAGGGAGCAACCCGAGTAAACGTTGGGAGGACCGCCGAAGCATTTTTAAGAAATGTTTCGGATATCGCGACAATTTCAGCCTCGCCACCAAATACTCCTTACGTATACATATACTAAAAATTTTTTGAGAGTGTCTTTCTACGTTTCCGTCACTAAGAACAACAGAGAGCTCGTCGCCGAAGTTAGCCCAATGTTGAGAAACCAATATAACTGCCATGTTTCCAAGCAAGAGAGTAACAACTTCGTCTGTGATCTTTTCCCAGAAATATGCGACCGATAAAAAAGAGGGTTTCCTGATAAAGGAATTGGTTTAACATTGAACGACGCCCCCCCCCCCCCAAACTATGAAATATACGCAAAGCGGTGTTTATGTTCGCTAAGTAGGTTCCGTGAGAATGGGCATTGACATAAAATATTTTTTAAATGTTTAAAAAAATATAATGCCGCCGGGGTTTGAACCAAATACCTTCCGCATGTCATGCGGATGTAATTACTAATTTACTACGAAACACATTTGCTTTGTGAAGCAACAACGAATTTTGAAACAAAAAGCATTGCTGGTCTCAAGACATGCCCCACCCATCCACTACATTCGCTTGCAAACCGTTAACTCTGATTAGTTGACCCAAGCGACTGTCATTGGTCATGCTTGTTGGCACGTACTCGTTTTCTTCGGCGTGCGTGCGTTCAGTCCCGCGTTGTTGCGCGACGTAGAGAATTATACATAGAGATTTAGGGAATTCTTTTTGTCTTTCCCTTTCAGATGAAACCCAGCATTTTCTAATGAAAGAAGATTAGTCTTAGTGGGAAAAATGGGGTGGGGGTGTAGCTTCTGCTGCCCTTGTTCAGGTAGCAACCACATCATCATCATCATCATTTGTCCTTTAGGTTCCTTGTGGAACACAGGGCCTCTGTCAAAGCTCGCCACTGTGCACGGTCCCTTGCCAGTCGCTTCAATTCTTCCCAGCTCTTCCCAGTTCTTCCAGCCTCATCTAAAATTCTCCGTCTCCTTGTACGCTTGGGTCTTCGTCGCTGGCGTTGGCCCTGGGGGTTCCAATCTAAGGCCTGCCTCACCCTGCTGTTATCTTTACGAAGGGTTTGTCCAATCCATCTCCAATTCATTTCCATGATCTTTTGTTCTACTGTCCTTTGTCCACACCTATCCCACAGTTTTTGGAGTTTTCGACCTTGACTAACCAGGTAGCAACCACAGCAAGTAGTAATTAAGTTAGCTTCTATTGTAAATATGTACAGACTCTATGTTAATAATCCTAAAGCTTCCCATTACACAAATGAATAATTTTAAGTTCACGTAATAAATTAAAAGTAACAATTAAAAAAAATAAAACTCATACGTTAATTTTTTATTTTAATATGTAGATCTACTTCCTTCCACACTTTTCATCTAAATTTTCATCAAGGCCTTCAAATATCTCTACGACCACCATCTTGATGACGCCGATTGGTTCCTGAAAGCAGACGACGACACCTACGTCATCATGGAGAACCTACGCTACTTCCTGTCTGGCGAGGACACCCGGAAACCTGTGTACTTCGGCCAGCGTTTTAGACCCTTCGTAAAACAGGGCTACCCCAGCGGAGGTGCGGGCTACGTCATCAGCAAGGAGGCTCTCATTCGATACGGGCAGAGGGGTTCTCAAAATAAGTCAATATGCAAGGAAGACTACGGTTCCGAGGATGTGGAATTTGGGAGGTGCCTCGAAAACCTGGGGGTCATCTTAAAACCAACCCTGGACGTCAAGAACAGGACACGCTTTCATTGCTGGACACCAGAGACTTACCTCATGTTGACCTTTCCCAAGAAGTTCTATATATACGACTTTGAAAACTGTAAAGGGGTAAGCTCGCCAGTCTATGTATAAGGATTAGATAATGCGGATTAAACAAGTAATTTATCTTATATAAATGTATAATGTACACATTTAGCAGCCAACTATACAATTCAAATTTGTACGACTGGTTGCTTTGAAGATTAAAAAAAATAATGATTTCATTTTAAGCTCTTTATTGGGAAAAAACATTCTTTGAAACAAATTTAACAGTTCTATCAAATAAGAAGGAATTTTTCTTTTATTAATTTACGACGGGATTATATTAAAGCTACCGTAAAGTATTTTCTGACTGATATATTTTTCTTCTGACTGCTGTATTGCCACCGTAACGTATTTTTTTAGAGATAATATTTTTTTGTTAAAGTTTTAGTTATTTTATAGCAAAGTTTTATTTAACGTAAGAATAAACGTCAAACGCCTTTGGTTCATTTACATTAAATTAAGTATGTATGCCTCAAGTTTGCAACCTCAATTTATAATTTAGATTTTTTATAGTCAAAGGATCTGGAAATTGTAAAGATAAAAATAAAAAATTCTTATTTTGACCATTTTTTTAAAAACATGACTACTATCTTAATTTATTACTTTTATCTTTTAAAATATATATAAAAATTAAATCTACTCCCATATTGAGATTAAATGTTAACTTGTCCACTTTTAACAAAATTTGGAAATAGTTTATGGCTATAAATGTCACAGATGTTGAGTAGTTTCGCTTAATGTTCTAAATACATTAAATCAACGGGATTTTTTTTTTATCAAAAACGTGTTGAAGATCAATATTTTTTCGTCCCTCCAGTGAAACTGTTGTTAGCTAGGCCGAACAATGTATTTGTCTACCAACACATATCCGTTATGTTTAGACTGCATTAAGACGCACCTTTTCAAATTTTATTTCAAAATTTTTTTAAACAACGTTTCTTTTAATGATTAACGTAGCTTTTGTTCGGTCGTTTATGTGGCTGTTATGATGTTAATGTTTATTTAATATGTGTATATATATATGTATTGGATACAGCGCTATGTACATTATCAAATTACTAATAGTATTATTTGTTCAGGAAAGTTTTTTTTAAATTTAAATTTTACATATAAGTATATGTGTTTATTTCACATCTCCCCAGGGTATGGAAAATATGAGCGACTACGCCATCAGCTTCCACTATATTTCTCCTACTCGCATGTACGACCTGGAGTATTTTATCTACCACGTACGTCCGTATGGTATAATTAACCTGCCACAGAAGCTCAATGTTGTCACGTGATGTACAAACACAAGATTTATATACCTGGAAACGCTGTCAAGTCCGATTTGTAGGCCCTCAGGCACTCTCATATTCTTAGGTCCCACGAACACACGAATTCCCTAGGGGCTACTGCACTCTCACTAACACTCGCATTTCTAGGCCTTATTGCACTCTCCCATGAACTCTCGCATCTCTAGGCCCTATTGCACTCTACCACTAATACTCGCATATCCAGGTCCGATTGCACTCTTCCATAAACAATCAACATTTCCAGGCCCTATTACACTCTCCCACGAACACTAACATTCCTAGGCCATTGTGGCACTCTCATATTCTTAGGTTCCACGAACACTCACATTCATTGACCCAAGTCACTTTCATCTGCTTAGATCATTTATAAGGCTATAGTACTCGTATGGCCTAGGAAATCTCACATTCGTAGTTCCTATAATTTTATTTCTGGGGTTATTATGTTTTGCTCATTTCAATATAAACTGCTCACTTTTTACCGAGTTTTAAAATATAATAATAATAAAAAGAAGAAAAATCACCATTTTAAACAATTCTTAGACTTTGTGTTAAATTGCTTTAGATTAACACCAAGTTTCAATTTATTTTCAATATAGTGTTTACAGAAGAATTGAAATGAATTGAGAGCAATTATCAAGTTAATATGTTATATTTTTGCGCTCCGCAATAACTAAATAGATCTCCGTGTTAACACAAAATAGACAATAATATTTTCTAGCAATTATACGATTTCTAAAACAAACTTTATGACACGAATTGGGTGATTTTCACCTAAATTAGTAATCAGTAAAAACTGAAATTGCTGAAAGACTTCGAAAACACTATGGGATTCTGAAAAAAGATTGGCAAGGAGTTTGGTATATTTATATATATTTATATTTATATAAAGATATCCATGAACTATGAAACTAACATGCAATAATTACTTTTTCGTTTAAAATGACAAGAACAATACATTTATTTTAATAATTTAAAGGGTGAAACTATAGTAAGATTTTTTTCCATAAAGGACATAAACTTAAACGGTTTAATGTATACATGGTCAAAGACAGAATCCATAAACCTCATAAGGTCATTAAACTTAAGATTGACAAGCAAATGGTTACAGCAAACGAACGGGTCGCAAGTGTAGCTAATAAAAAATAAAAGAACCAGAATTAAATCCACGTGGTTTGTGGATTCTAAAAAAAAATATTTAAAAAAAATGTTTAATCAAAGAGCGGTATCCCATTGGGAATAGACATAACTATGAGATATGTATTTTGAATAACTAATAGAATATTAATATGTGGAACTAAACATAATTATTTCTTGGTCCTTTAATTTCACACAAACTCAAATGCCTTTGATGGTGTTTTGCCTTATTACGACACGAGTACATATGCATCAAGTTAAATGCTACCTGAGTGATTCACAAGCTTACGTTCTACATCAATAAGTGGTTCGTGACGAATCTTGACACATATGACCATTACTATCTCCATATATTTATTTATATATATATATATATATATATATATATATGTGTGTGTGTGTGTGTGTGTGTGTGT
>MUZC01000609.1:156897-181680 GCA_002072015.1 Radix auricularia | reverse complement strand
TATATATAAATATATATATATATATATATATATATATGTGTGTGTGTGTGTGTGTGTGTGTGTCTTGTGTGTGCCTGTGTGTCTTTAAGTGTGTGTGTGTGCGTGAGTTCGTGTGTTTTTGTGTGTTTATGTGTGAAACGTAATGCATATTATGAAATAACTAAAAACTTTAAGACTAGAAAGTAAAACCTTGGTTTTCAGATCACTTACGCTACACATTATACCAGAAATGGTCTGATGACAGGCATGACTGTCAAGGAGATATGTGCCATCACATGGATTAAATTACAAGGGGGCATTGCCTCACAAACTCATACATTAACATTTTAGACAATAGACTTAAAAACAATACACTACACAACAACAGGCTGGACAAAAATGAGCTAGACACCAACAGACTAGACAACAATAGGCTAGACAAAAAAGGACTAAATAACAATTGGCTTGACAGTAACTTGCTAAATAACAACTGACTAACCAACAATGGGCTAGAAATCAATAGACTAGACAACAATAGGTTAGACAAAAAAGACTAAATAGTAATTGGCTAGACAGTAACTTGCTGAATAACAACTGACTAACCAACAACAGGCTAGACAACAACTGACTAAAAAAACAACAACAGCAGGCGAGACAACAAAATACTAAACAACAACAGGCTGGACAACAACATACTAAACAACAACAGGCTAGATAACAAATGACTAAATAACAACAGGCTAGACAACATACTAAACAACAACAACAAACTTGACAACAACAGTCACTCAGACAGCTTGTATTGAAGCGGTTTGATTTTTTGCCTTCCCCCAAAGCCCCATCCCCCTTCCCCGAGCTGAACAATGCTGCGGACGATCAATCGGCAAGAGAGTCCCTCGGTTAGCCAATGCTGTATGGTCTTGTTCAGTGTATGGAGTAGGTTAACCAAGCCTCAGAGAACGATAGTAGAATAAAATCTCATTTGTAGCTCCAGTGTTGATATAATGGAGGTATATTAATTGGGTGGGGGGGTGACTCGTATTTAACGCAAGGGCTACACTTTTTGATTTAGACATTTTAAAAAAAAAAGAATATCTGATAACATCGTTCATTATAATATTACATAATACCACAATAAACTGAGACAATTAAATTCGTTTACATTTATACATTCAAATATTGTATATAACCTTCACATATTTATTTTTCACAAGTTAATTTAGCAATTATTTGGGAAAAAATTGAAACATAGAATAAGGGCCGCCTTCTAAGAGCTCCCTCTTCAATGTATGTTACACCAAACGCCCGCGATCTCCATACAGATACCAAAATCCTGCATCGTTGTTGAATACTGGGTCGAGAGTAAATCATTTGGCCTGCCGATAACAACATGCTTAATTACAACTTCCGTCTTGTGGATCAACTCAAAAGTTACTGTAGCGAAATACGTAAAAATGGCACACATCACATGAAAGGCAAATGGCTCAATTTTCACGATGTGGTTTAATGTTCTACGGGGTCACACATAGCGTCTATCAAGCATAAATCATTCAAACGTATCTTTATCTGGTGTAGCAGCTGCATGATTACACTACGATATGTTTTTGTTTTACAATCCTTTTCTCGATATTTACAGCGTCCACGGTTAAATATATAGGAATCGATTTTTTTGTTTAATTACTAAAAATACTTAAGATTATGTACGTGAAGTATTGCACAATGGAGCGGTTGTCACACATTTAGTGAGTGGCCCATACAGCCATTAAAAATTTGATTTAAAAAAAATAATTTTATCATTGAGGATATTTTCAAACTGGTAAACTCGTTAAAAAAATCAAAGCGCCCTTATCCCACCCCCTTTATCTGTGGTAAACATATAAGTAAAATGTGGTGAAAATTGTTATAGAAAAATTGTGTAATGATAACACTAGCTTTAATTTAGTTTTGGTTTCTTATGTTTCATCTAGTAAAGGAGTTTTACAGTCCCCTGTATGTATATTGAACACTAAATACACCATTTTAATTAATCTTCAATAAAACAATTTTTTCTTTCTCTTTTTTTCCAGACACGTGTACAAAACTTGGTTTTGAATTAGATTTTTAAAAATAAATTTCAATGATAATAGTGTTCAACAAAACAAAGCATCAACACGATAGAGCGCACAACAAATATTTACTTGTCTACCGACATGGTGTTATTTACTTTAAATCACTTTTTTGTTATCTCGCGGGACTATTACAATGCAGGGACAGCAATTAAAGTATAGTTATGATAATAATAATAACAGCCATTATTTTCTTTTATTTTTATGATGAAAGTTTAACTTCAAAGGGGGATATGTTTTATTGGTCTCAAATTTTCAAAGAGGTAAAAAACATATTTTGATTCAATTATGACAATGAACTTATAAAACTTATATTACAATCAGGATGAATCTGACTTATTTTTGGCATAAGTTTTAGAAAAGATATTGAAATATTTTGATGTTTTAAAAATCACTTTTTACCATGGGAAATTTAATTTTTCTCGAATTTACGAATAGACCTGCAAATTATTTTTCCAAAAAACTACCGTTTAGAAGATGAGTGACTTTTAGTAGCACGTGTTAAACCCTTGGTTGGGCAGTGATGATCCCCGCATTGCTGCGGTCCTAACTTTTGAGACTCGTATGCTTTTCCGGGGTGGCGCCGAAGTGATAGCGAGTCGAAGTAGGGAAAATCCCACCCCTCGTTCGGGAGGTCAACTTAGTGGGAGGCGTTTTCGACCTAGTGTCCTGGACGCCCAGGTTGCCGCTTCTAGAAGCGATCACTCCGGGGGGGGGGGGCTTCTCAGCTTTTACGTCCCGCAGGGGGCCAGAGAGCTGAAGGGGTTTTCCGAGAAGCCCCATTAAGAGCGCTGGGTCGGGACTGCTCACTTTCTTCCACATGTAGGATTTTCAATAGCACGTGTTGACCACAATATACATGCATTAAAAGGGTATATAAACTAGATTTCTCTTTCCAATTTAAAATTCTAAATTCACAAACAACTTGTGCAATGAAAATAATAAATTTAATTCAAAATATTATTTAACTAATACAACAGCGTCAAAATAGCGAAGTCACTAGTGTTCTCGCCTCACAATTTGAAGTGCGTGGGATTTAGTGAACGTCAAGCTACAATAAAAATGTACATGAATATTACTAAAAAGTCCTCCGCTAAATGAAGAGAGGATGTCTCCCGCCAAGTCTACCAAGACACGAGAATGTTCTAATGCAACAATTGGAAACCGCTATGAAACAGTTTGAGAACTAGTCCATTGTTTGCAAAAACACACTGTTCATTTTCATATCCTGTTGCGTTGTTTTTGTATGTTGACACCACTCTATAAAAAAAAGCCCTCGTCTTTATTCTCGATTAATTGAACATTTTCTCGTGGCAGGTCACGTGAGCGTAATGATTCATCTTAGTGGATAACTATGTCTTTTTAAAACTGAGCCCTGATCAACTACTTTTATTATTTATTACTTTTTGGTAGATGTGTTTTAAAATATCACTTCGGTGTTTCTACGGTTAAATTGAAAACGTTTAAGCCCGCCCCTCCTCCAACTGTTATTCCTGATACTGATGCTTTTATTTCAATACGTCGTCGGACAAAATTCACTAATATTCAAGTGTTTTCTGAGCAAATGAATTCTTTTTTTGTGCACTGTTAAGAAGTGCACCTTTGGAAATTAAACACTTGGGGGTAAGTAAAATAAGAATATACTTATTAAGTGATGTTTGGGAGATAGAAACATTAGAAAGTACCGCGTGTTTTAGGTCCTGTGTTTATATTCCATCAAGCTATATGAATGTACGTTTGTTCTCAATAAATAGCTCTTAAAAATATGTTGCTAAGTAGAAGTTTAAAGACTATAAGAAATTTTTAAAATTAAAAACGTCTTTATAATAAATACTTCTTTCAAGAGTAACAAATCGATTTGAATATCCGGAATATTAATTATATTTCTAAAAAAGATTTAGGTATGACATGTTATGACTTAGTAGAATGCAGCAGAAGATAAAAATTTTACTCATTTGAAGTTTATTGTCCAATCAGACGGTCAGAATTTTAATTTATTAGTAGTCAAATGTTGGCACGTTAAACATTTTGAAACTATGCAAAATACTTCATTTGTATCCACTTTAAACTCATGAGTTAGCAAACTAATTAACCATCATTTAAGAAGATTCAACGAAATAGACAATTCCAATTCAAAACAACACAATTTAAAAAAAAAAAATTACCGTATTTGAAGCTATATCAGAAGTCCCTGCGTTAATCTTCCATAAAAAATATTCAATTGTTCAATTATTTATTGCTATGTATGTTTAAAAAAATATTGTTCATTTTTTCTTGAATATATATTCTGCCGTCCTAAAGAAACGTATGTGTGGATGGTATACACTTCTAGACTTCTTGTGTTATTGGGGATATCGCAATATTTTTGTTTTAAAATAGCAGTTACGTCTGGCTAATACCACTACTAAAAGATTTGAAATGGATTTAGATTAAATGATCATTATATTTCTATATGAACCAGCGCTCTCCTTATTCCAATAGTCCCAAATGATTGCCGGATTGCTTATGATGTTTTAAATAAACATTTCATTGTGTGAGTATGTAGTCACGTGATATTATCTTAGTCTACCGCTGTCGTGGAGATGCCATTGAATCTCGGCATAGGAATTAAATTTTAAAAAATTATTTTATTACTTGTAAGTTCTTTTCTATTTCCTCCCACTGCTCTTTTAGATATATTGTGAAAGATGTTCACACACTTTTGAAATTATTCTTCAATCACTAAACTGAAAAGCAGAATGCACAAATAATTATGTTTAATCACTTCTTCTGTACTATAATTATTCAAACGAATACACGAATTCACACATCTCTCTAACACTTGTGTCTATCACACTATCTGTCCTTGTTCCTAACTACTCATTCTGTCTCTTCGTCCTCGTCTCTCTCCGTGTGTGTCCCTAACTTCCCATGTGTTCGTCTGTGCATCCCCTTTATACCCGTCAGGCTCCGTACCTAAATTACTATACGGTCAAGCTTGTTTGACTTAACCAATCTCTGGCGACACTACCAAACCCAGGCCAGCAGGCCTGTTTGTTACGCTTGAGTTAACACCCCGTCCATTCCCGTGGTCAGTCGCCATCCATTTCAAAGGATCTAAGGTATGCGTCATTCACCGTCCATATCAAAGGATCCAAGATTGGCATCGTTCCTCGGCCGCACCCGTCCAGTTTCTGTCACGGATGACCAATTTGCCCTTGTAACTTGTTGTGAGTTGCGCACGGTGGTGTGTTTGATGTTTGCTTTTGTGGTATTTAAAGTTATTGGTTAGTGGTGCGAAAGCGTGCAAGTAATTGTGCTGTTGACGTCATTAGAATGTGTGTAGAAGTTTGGAGTTTTTGGTGTGTTCATTGTTATGGAAAGGAGAAACGCCATTAAAGTTGTTTATTTAAAGCAGTGTCTTTATTCTTGTGTAACGGTAATTGTATGAATCTTGGAGCAAGCAGTCAAGATATAAGTATTAGGACGCTTGTGACATTTCTGGGGGCTCAGTCCGGGATTACACGGAATACATAGACACTGCTGAAACAACGAGAATGCCAGGCAATACTCTGGAGGAGATATTAGCACTGGTGGATGCCCTTCAACTGAAAGGTGAAGAAAGGAGAGAGTACATAGAGAAAGAGGTACAACGAGCGAGAGATTATGAGAGAGAGATGGCGGATAGGGCAGCCGAGAGAGAGATGGCGGATAGGGCAGCCGAAAGAGAGGCGGCTGAGAGGGCGGCTGAGATTGCGGCCGAGAGAGAGATAGCTGACAGGGCGGCCAAGAGAGAGATGGTGGATACGGCGGCCGAGAGAGAAATGGCGGATAGGGCGGCCGAGAGAGCAGCCATGTTAGAGGTCAAGAGATTGGAGGCTGCCAATGGAAGAAATACGAATGGGACAGATAACAGGCCCAGGCAGCCCAAGCTTCCACCATTCATAGTTGGTGTCGACCAGCTGGATGGATACCTAACAAGGTTTGAAACTTTCGCTAGGACCAGCAAATGGCCGGAAAGCGACTGGGCGCTGTCATTGGGTGCGCTTTTGTCGGGTCGAGCCTTGGAGGCGTACTCCAGAATGCCCTACGAGGAAGCGTTGTTATATGAAAAGCTGAAACAGGTGCTCCTAAAAGGTACAATCTCACAGAGGAGGGGTACAGAGACCTATTTAGAAAGAGCAGGCCTCAGGCAGATGAGTCGCCATCGGTGTTCATAGGCAGAGTCAAGGGTTATCTCGGGAAGTGGATAAGCTTATCGGGAATCGACACAACATTTGACTGTCTTAGAGACCTCATAGTGAAAGAACAATTCGTGAATGTGTGTTCTGAGGATCTGGCAATACATTTAAAAGAGCGAAGTATTGACAGCCTGGAGGAAAGTGCTAGAGTTGCAGAATTGTTCCTGGAGGCAAGGAAGAGAAGCTTTGCTCATGGCTCTGGTGCAATGCAAAATGGCAACGGTAATGACCTGAATGGGAGGAAAGGTGAGGTGCAACGGACCGGATTAGGTCAGAGAAAATGGCAAAATATGGCTTTAGGACGTTCAAGATCAGACGTGAATTGCTTCTTGTGTCACAGGGCTGGGCACATAGCACGCTATTGTCCCAATACAAGGGAGGGCGGCAATACGAGTGTAAAGAGAGCTGCGGCGACACATGTTCCAGCTCGTAAATGGTCAAAGGGCAAACGCCAGTGGGATAAGGGCCAAAACGCATGTGTTGGAGGAGAAAATGTTGGCCAACCCGTGGATGCCAGAGATGAAAAATTACCAAGAGGTGGTGACTACAAAGAAACTGGAGCAGGAAAGTTGGTGATTGTAGAAGGGTTCGTAGGATCAAATAAAAATGAAGTATTGAGAGATACAGGAAGTGAAGTAGTGGTGGTCAAAAGAAAGTATGTGAGAGATGACCAATTAACTGGTGAAATAGAGCTGATCAGAATGTTAGATACCAGGGTTATCAGAGGAGAAAAGGCGATGATAGACATAACGACACCATACCTGAGTGGAAGGGTGGAGGCGGTTTGTGTGGAGAAATCAATAGTGGACCTGATTGTTGTTAATGTGCATGGAGCAGGAACCGATGAAAACATAGACAAGGTGGTCAAGATGGCGATGGTAACAACGCGAGCTCAAAGTAAAAATGAAGGAGATAGGGTGCCATTGCAAGTCACATCGGCGGAACAACAGCCGATGGTGAATCGTGATGTCATTATTAGAATGCAACAAGAGGATGAAGACATTCGTTCATTACCTCAGGCTGATAACTCAAGGAGAGTTGGCAAATCAAAATTCGAGCAAAAAGAAGGCATTATTTTCAGAGTTTTTTATGATTAGAAACGAAGGAGTAATGTCAGACAAGTCGTAATACCTCAAGGATTAAGGAGCCATGTTCTGTCAATAGCCCACGACAGCATAACCGGTGGACATTTGGGAGTCAGTAAAACGAAATATAGAATTTTGAGCCACATTTATTGGAAAGGAATTGGCAAGGATGTCAAAATGCACTGTAAATCATGTGAGATTTGCCAGAAAACAGCAAAGAAGGGATCAGTTATAAAAGTACCATTACAAAAAGTCCCTGTGGCTGATGTGCCGTTCAAGAAGGTTGCCATTGATATCATAGGACCTATTGTTCCAGCGAGTGAATCAGGCCACCGATACATTTTGACTTTGGTTGACTATGCTACTAGATACCCAGAGGCCGTACTATTAAAGAAAATAGATACAGAGACAGTAGCATAGGCATTGGTCGATCTATACAGTCGGGTGCGGATCCCCGAAGAAGTTCTAAGTGACCAGGGCTCACAGTTTACTTCTGATTGCATGGAAGAGGTGAACAGGCTATTATGCATCAAGCAACTTACGTCTACACCTTACCACCCTATGTGCAATTGTTGTGGAAAGGAGAAACGGCATTAAAGTTGTTATTTTTCTAGCAGTGCCTTTATTTCTTGTGTAACGGTAATTGTATGAATCTTGGAGCAAGCAGTCAAGATATAAGTATTAGGACGCTTGTGACATTTTCAAAGGACACCGTTCCTCTGAGCGCTGACAATTCGCCCGTCACATTCTGGTCGCCTGGCCCAAACCCGCCAGACTTGGGCTTCTCAAGGGGCGCCAGCCAGACCAGTCTCTAGGTCACCCGCCCTAGTTCCCGACAATATTTAGGCAATAGTTCACGCCGATGCTTCATTTATCTTTAGTTAAAGGTATTCATATATATATGACCGACGCCGCGGTGCTGTTATAATGACAGTGCAGCAGATTTTGTAAAAGGTTGAAAAAAAAAAGATGCTGTACAACGGTTTACAGGTTTCTTTTTTTTTTAATTTGAACAATCATTACCGAACCTTATAGGATAAATTGCTTGAAAGTTTTTATTTATTAATTTCTCCGTCACATCAGCAGCATATTGATACTAAACATTTAGGCTTAACATATGTTGTTAAATATTAAAGAGATATGTTCGATCAGTTTGAAGGGGAAAAAAAGCCCGATATTGATTATGAGAAAAAGGAGGTATAGGATAAGGCGTAGCAATGATGACGAACAAGAGGTTTATTGCAAGAAAAGCATGCTAGAAGAAAAACATGTACGTTGTAATAAAGATAAGAACCTCGAGCCGTGAGAAACAATCATAACAAAAACACGTATGCCCCTGATGAATGTATTAGAGGCATGTCTTACACAGAGGACCACATTATACAAATATGCAGCTAATTGTTTTCTTTCTCAACAAAATTACTTGGTACAGAAGAATGGATTTAATGCTTTATGCGAAAGATATCCTGAAGACGTGGACTTGAATCTTGTATGAAATGTTAAGCATTTCTATTAGTAGGATACGTAGAGTCAATCCCATGGTTCAGAGGAATATGATAGTCTACAGGACATCTGGAGGATCTGTATGGGTTAATATTTAAAGATCATTAACAATTAGCATTCCATGATGTAGAAAAAATTTCGAGCTTGTTTAGTGGCATTCATTATGTTTGCGAATAGCTCTTGAAAGAAGATCATTTTATCAGCTGAAGAAGATAAACAAATATAATTTAGAACAACTATTCCTCACGGTAAATTACATTCCCTCACTCTCTTGTGAAAAGTAAAGGTCAAACTACGAAATTCGTCATTTGATGATGTTATTAGTGATTAAATCCTTAAAATATTTTTCAAAGATTAGATAATAAGCATTATTTACTTTTTGCAATTTAAAAGATATTATGTCCCTTATTCCAAAGTTTTTATTTTCGAATTTGTTTGGAATAAAAATAAGTTATAATCTAAAGATCATGATACTGTCTTTACAATTGTTATTTACATATACGTTTACTTCTCTGGGTTTCCAAAAAAACATCATAACGCACTGACATATCTAGATTTTGTTAAAAAATTGCCCCTTATCTCAAATAGCTTAAGGCCTCGTCAAGTTTAAATCAAGCCGTGCTTAAAACCATGAATAATAAAGCTTGTTCCTGTTTACTTTTCAGCCCCCCCCCCCAATCCTCATGTCGGCATATCCTCTATCATACGCCAGATTAATAAGCGATGTCGATGTCATGTAAAGCTCCACCGATTTGCTTGTGCTTGGGGTCTTAGAGTGTTCCGGCTAAATCATGTGTATAACATTTATGTGATGAAATAACTGTGTTGTGTCTGTTTGTTCTTCTTGGTTTAAAGCTAAGTGTTGTTTTAAAAAAAATCATGACGCTGACACTTACTCATCTTCCATAATAGTAATAGAATGGCGTATACTTTGTGTAGCACTGTGTAAACACTCTCACTTATAAAGACATCTGGATTCAGAATGAAATGCGGGAGTAAGTAGGTTGTAAATTTTAGTTTCTGAAAAGGAGACACAAAAATAAAAATAATAATAATAATAATAAAGAGAGCAACTTTAAAGCTTAGAAAAAAAATTATATATATATTGAGCTTAGATTGAGCCAATATGTATTAGCGTATTGGCGGTTTTGCCTGCTGGGTATTTTTCTTGGCACTCTTGAGGTTACGTAGAGTTTCTGTGCGAATCCTGTCTTTATTGGCTAACAGAATATTTCTTTTTTCAGCTGTGACATGCTTCATGTTCTCCCAGTAAGCCTCTAACTAGTCTGCACTCTTTTGCCGATTGCCTCAATAGCTGAGGTATACATGGTGTACCGCAGATATATATATATGTATATATATAAAAATATTTTACCGATTAATCGAGAAATTAATCGATAATCTCCGCAGCCCTATATATATATAAATAAACATACTTTTTTAAAAAATTACGGACACATTTTTTTGAGAGCCTAAATTCATTGAAAATGTAAAGAACAACATATTTAAAACAGAAAATATAGTAGTCGATGTTTCCTGGTCCAGACCTTCTTGAACGAGCGTAAAGCTGGTCTGAGAATATACTGTTCTTTTTTAACCTGGTCAATGGTCTCGACTTGAACGTTTATAGAGTCAAATTATCTTGAGATCCTGATGACATAATAAAATTGTTTTTGAAATGCATTTCTTTTCAAAATGGAAAAAAAAAACCAAAAAAAAAACAACATATTTTATTAAACCTTTATCTGATAACTTTTGATTTGTCCAAATTTTCATTGTTTCCAAACATCCTTGAGATAAAAATGATATCATTTCTCGAAAACAAGTCGGCTGGGATTAATGCACACAGACATATCGTTGATGAAGGGCCTAGTTGTCTCACTAAAACTGTGTTAAGAAGGGTTGGTGGGGGGGGCGGGGTCTGATATCAGAAGCCGACCAAAATCCACTCATTGGCTTAAGTGTGTGCTAGCTAGATAACACTTACACTGGCATCCAGGGTTGTGTGTATTTGCACATGTTTTCTTTCATTTTTAACTGATATAGGGAAATGTTGGTAACTTTCTGTTTTAGGTTTCGTCAGAGCCTGTTTGTTGCCATGCTTGTATGTGTATACACTTGTGAATGAGTCGATCGATTTATGATTGCAAAATCAAAGTATGACATCCGAAATATAGACGCAGGTTAAACAAACATACGGAAAGTCTAGGTAATGACTAAAGGAAAAACGTGATTACATCATGTATATAGCAAAACGCTACACAATCGATTACATCTTTTAACACATGTTTCGAATTAGTTTTTAAAACATTTCTTTAAATGTTAACTTTGAATAATTTCTCTTTGTTACCAGTAGATAAGGATGGCTCAGCTTAATTTTTTCCTGGGCCTGAGCTTAGGGCTCAGTCTAACCGTCATGATCCAGATTTTTGACGTAACAAGCTCTTTTAAACGCTTCTATTTGCGTAACATTAATCCAGAGGGCTGGAAGGAAACAACTTATGTAAGCTTACTTCAACCTCAATGATATATCATAGATAGATAATAAGTAGATAGATAGATAGATAGATAGATAGATAGATAGATAGATAGATAGATATATAGATAGATAGATAGATAGATAGATAGACTGATAGAAAGATAGATAGATAGATAGATAAATAGATAGATGTTTGATGTTGGGATTAAGAGATGAAATAATGGATGTATGGATTAATTAATTAAAAGAGTTGAAATACAATTGCATTTAATATTTTTTTTAAAGAGTAATCAATCTCAAAACTATCCCGAAACATGTCTGAACGTTCACATATTCTCAATACAAATAGATATTGTGTGTATCTTATTCTCAATACAAATAGATATTGTGTGCATCCTATTCTTAATAGAACTAGTTATTATTGCTGTATGCTATTCTCAATACAAATAGATTTTGAGTGTGTAATTTTTTTTTTTCAAAAAATCTGCATTTTTAAAAAAAACTTTCTGATTTCATTTCTACACCAAGGCTCCCAATTTATAGATTATAATAAGGTGAATAAGGCCGACGAGAAAGCCTGCGTTTGCCTGTACTTCAAAACCTGGTTAGTCTATTCAATTATGCATCTATCCTTCTTTTATAACCCAAGACAGCTTTTCAGATTAATCTGAGGTACAACGCAACGGATTTGGACTCCGAACTAATTAATTTGCAGCTGCTGAATATTGATGATAACCAGTTTCATATAGGTCTTTGCATTTCGTAGCAGAAAAAATTTATACTATTTTTAATACGTATTTTAACACAACGTAGTGTAGTGAGTGATTAGTGATAATTCTGAAATCAATTGCGTAATTTATATGTTTAGCTATCATGTAAAGCTAATATTTAAAAAAAAAAAATTATCTTCTAACATAAGAATGTGATAATTGATATGATATTGCAAGTTCCTTTAACAGATAACGATGCTATAGCCAAGAAACTTTACAAAACTGTTCGCATTGCATGCTGTATATTGACATCTCCTCAGAACTTAGACAAGTAAGCCAAGTGGACTACCTTAAAGATGATAAAATTATTAGGCCCAATAGTACACGTAACTCTATGAACACGCGCACAGTGTTGAAATGCAAACAGTACCTATTTAGACACGGGATAATCAGGGGCGTAGGGTCGTAAGCAGGGTGGTGTGTTGCTTAAAAATATTTTTAATAACCTAGAAACAGGCAAAATTTTTACTGTTGGCTAGTTTTACTAGGTTAAATTTAATTATTCTCAAGCTCCAACAATATGTGGGATGTTCTAAAAAAAAAAGTTTCTAAATCAAAGCACATTGGGCGCGTTCAAGCAGCAGCAGTTTAAAGCACCAAGAAAGACACCTGACAAAGTAAACTAATCTTAGTCAATAAAAGTGTTGATAGAAAGCCTGGAATAAATCCCTTAACAAAGGACTTCTTTTACTCTCAATCCTGACATATTCTCGCCATCCTCCCCTTCCCCCTCCGCACTACTATATCGTTATTGGGTTTGTATAGTTACAATATAACTAAATTTAAAATAATATTCATACCTATCTTCTCTTAATCATTGTGGAAAAATTGAAAGTCTTTGACCATGACTAGTAAGACTTTTAAGATTCTAACGGAAAATAAAACCAGTATAGCTAGGTAGCCAACCGAATTTTAATAAATTTACGTAAGCATCATTTTATGTTAGACATTAAATCCCAAGCAAAATCCAAGCTCAACTTGGTAAAAGACGCAAGTGTTTACTAAGACTTGGAACTTGAGCAGATTGTATCAAGGTGAGATTTCCGGCAAGTTTCAGATCATTGACGGATTAACAAACACCTGACAAGCCCCCTGCAAGTCAATACTGGAAAATATGGGTATTTTCCACAAAAATATCCTGAATTGAATCTCTTGTGGATTTATAACCACATTCACAGTTACGGAGGGGTATATTGTGAGTAAGATCGTTTATACTGTAAGCTGTATAGCATTCATGCCATCGCCATGAAATTTGAGGACGTTATCGTTTACCTTCCCACTAAATGTCTTAATCCTGATTAAAAATTATTCTGTCCTACTCTGTTGTTGCAAAACGGAAATTTAAGGGGAAAAAAATCAAATATTTACTTATTTACAACTTCAATATTTGAGCAGTCATATTGCTTTTAAGAGAAAGGCGTTTAAACACAATAATAATTAAGAAATATGTCACACTAAAGTGCCTAATGTAATAACAATAAATAATAGTAAATCGGTAATTTATATACCACTGCATTTCAGCAACCATCTTGGATCCGAGCGTTTAATATAAAAAGGCAAAATATAATTCATTTAAAGGAAATCATCCTTTTCTAAAATATGATATACAGATATTAGTAAAATATCAATTAAAAACTGTAAGTGGATTTGATGTTCAAAATATAACTCTTATAAATATTTGTTAAGTTATAGAAATGTTTTATTGGCGAGATTGCAGTGAATATCAGTTCACACTTAAAATTGAGAAACAATTTGTCTGTTATTTCTGTAACAGTAATTGTCGAGATAACTAAAACATCACTTAATAACATGTGTCCTTTGAATGGAGTGACATCTTCAAAAAGAAATTCCTAAATACTATTTTAAATTAAGAAAGGAGTGTCGGGGTTATGAGAATCACTGTTCGTTAAAGAGATATTTCTGCCTAGACACAAGTGTCAAGGTATGAGAATCACTGTCAATGAATGTTTCTGAGTTGTTGATGAGTTGGCAATGAGTTTTGTGAGTTGTTGTGAGATTGTTTTGAACGGTGTTCAGAGACTGACTTGTGGAAGGTCAGACAAGGGCTATATATAGTGTGGGCCTGTGTAGTGTGGCAGAGAGTTGAAAGCAGACGTGTACGAGACGAGCGAGAGAGGATACGAGAGACTTGTAACATCCGTGTGGGATCGTTCGGCCAGAGCTGTGGATTGATGGATGGTGTTTCGAGGTGTGCTCGAACACTAGAAGGCGAGTGTTATCGAGGTTTGCTCGAACACTAGAAGGCTGCGAGCCTGTATGCCTGTACCGTGAGATCTGGAACGCTGTAAAGACTGTGATCCTGTAAGCTGTATATTGTGATGTCTCGATAGCTGTAGGAAGGATTGTACGTGCAATTATAGTCCAATAAAGAACATCTTCCATTCGACAAGAGTCTGTCTTATTGTTAAGATAGTTCCAGAACCCAGAACGCAACAACAAGCTCATGCTGATGATGTTTTTGAGCGAGAATCACGTGGGGGCGTGGATCAGAGTCCGTGCAAGGTCAGTCCAGTCCCACGGGGGGATAACTCGGGTGTGTCTTTCAGTCAGTTCAGAAGTCGACGGGGCCCACAAGTGAACACAGGACAAGTGATCACAAGTTAGACACGAGGCTTAGCGTACCCAGGGTTGGTCAGTTATACCGAGGGCTGATACATGTGAAGTTGATGTTGAAGTTAAGGTGCACGGAGATGTACTACTATTAATAGAGATGGACATAATTAACGAGTGAAGACTCGTGTGAATAAAGATTGCTTTTAGTACCATGACTTTGGTGTTCAATCTATGTACGCAAGTTTGCGGTGAAGTCTCAATAAGAACCCCTAGACAACGATACCTGACAAGGAGATTAAATGGCAGATGAATTTTAAATTTTACAATCTCAAAAGGGAAGCAATATCTTGTATTGCTGCGATTTTAAAGGCCAAAGTTTATATAAAAATTTAAGGATTCTCAGTGAGTATAGCATAACCAGGATTATGATTTTTTGTTTGTTTGGTGAATTTATCCCTTACAGACAATGAAGGTCCATGGGAGCAAGTGAAGTAGCGTTCACAAGTTTCATTGACCACTAACTATCAGGGGAATGTGTGGCTAGCACGATGCCCCGAGGGCCTTGCCAGTATCACGGCTCGAACTCGCGACTCGACTTCTTGAAGCTTAGACCATCGCGCCCCATTAGGATTAGGAAGTATTTACCTAGATTTTTTAAAATAAAATTTAAAAAAAAAAAAACAACATCACTGAAGAAAAAAAAAAGGAAATAAAAAATTTGAAAAAAAAACAACAATTTTTGACTATCAAAATTGAATAGAGCAGCTTTTTTCTTAGCAACGGGAGATGTCGATCCAGTGGCGTCATTAGGGGGGTGTAACAGTCTCAGAAGCTTGGCTGCAATGACGGCAGTTTGAGTCCCTGTTGTGGTCTAGCCTTTTAAAGAAAGAGTTAGTAGGTCAATGATCAGTGCGCGTTTGGGTCACTAAACTCTGATTCTTAAGGCATGGGCATGTTAGCAAAAAAAACATGGTCGTCGTATTATCCACCCACCCCTGGTAGCACTTTTCCCTAATGTGGTGAAATAGCCAGGTCTTTGCCCCGTGGTAAGTGACTGGGACATCCGGTTGGGGTTGGGCCGCTCCTGATTTGCCAGAGTGTCTGCCCATTCAGTGCCTTCAACATTCACGTGGCTTGAAATCCTAATACTAAATATCGCGATATACCTGAAAATCTCTCACGGCACACTAAAGTTTCGCGACACACAGAATTAGAAACACTGATACAGAATCAAGAAAAAAAAGACACTGTTCCTACTCCCTTAATCCATCGCTGATTCAAAGCATCGTGCCCCAATTCTTTCTAATTTATTCATATTTTTTTATTTAAAAAAAAGCCATTGGTACAAGATAATCCTCCCAATTTTAGCCCGTCGCTATATTGCATGGCCATGCCATGTAAATAAAGCGAGTTAGAAGCAGAGTATTTGTGTCACTGGATTCTATTAGACAGGTAAAGTGTTAACCACGGGCGTCCGCTGGCCCGTGAATACTACTGTACCATTGGCGAAAGGGCTGCCATTACTTGAGAGGCATATTAAATGATACATTTCATACTTACAACAACAAAATAAATAATTTTTAGAGGATTGAATACACAATTATTGACTTATTTATTATTTTTCGAGAATTCTTGCCTTTAAAGACAATAAAAGTCAATGAGTAAGTAGTTATGTAAGGACAGTTTACACATTTCTTCTCGTAGTAAAAGCTGTGCAGAGTTACAAGATATGTATATCATTCAGAAGCTTATACAGCTTTAACGATCATAAAAAAGCAAAGACGCAAATTTTACGCTTTTAAATAATCCATTTGTTTAAATGTGTTGTTAACTCAAAAACTCATTATACAGCCTCAATTCAGCTAAAAGTCTATTCACACGTAAAAATTTACATCAAAATTTGATGAACAATTGTGGAATCTTACGTCACGTACTAATTTATTTGGCGAACTCATATTTTATTTTAAGATCCTTCGATAAAACAAAAATGATTTTGAGAGTTGTGAAAAAAGTGAGTTTTGTTCAAAATATGTACGTGTGAAAAGGTCTTAATTGTGTTTGAAACCAGAGCTTTGTGTTCAACCTAAAACGTCATGTTCGTTCACCGTGCATCGATTGAGAAACCCCACTTCTTCAAAGTTTTCGGCATGCGTTTGCACATTTTCCTCCATTAAGAGACTTAATGCTCCGTTAGCTACAGCTTAAATGTTGGCTTTCGTTTGGATATGCTTACTGTGATGATGTAAGAATTATGTTCAATCTACTACACGCTCTACCTTATTGTTTTATGTTATTATATTGTTGTGTGTGTGTTCTGTATCTTCTTTCAAATAGTCATGATGCTTATTTTCAAAGTAACGTCTCGTATTATGTTCCACAAAACAACCACATTTATCAACATTTTAGACTATGAAGAAAAAAGTTCGATATCAATAAAACAATAAAAATTTCCATTGGCTATGAAAGACCCAGTTTTTTAAAAATCAAAACGTATATTAGTTGTTGTTTTTTTTTCAATAAAGGATATATATTTGATAAAAGTGATTTCGAATTTAGTGACAGACTCTTAATTGCTTTCATTTTTGCCGCAGTTTGCATTGTAATGCAACATCCAAGCTCTACGCGAATTTCGTTCATAATCGTCGATCAAGTAGAGCGAATGTTTATAGGAAAGCTGTCAATTAAAGAATGTAATAACATTTTATGTCACTGAACAAATAAAATCGTATTTACTTAAAATTCATTTTTGGGTGGGATACAATCGTACACGGGTGCAAGGCATCTCATTGCCAGTATAGTTTTACAAAGGGCCGGATGCTTTCCGCGGACCTTGGGTTTAACACATGTGCCTTGTGAAGTGGTCTTACAACCTGAACATTGACAGACGACGTACAATCTTGAGATTAGAATGGCCCAGGGGTGGATCGACACGAAGTAATCATATGGCCTTTGTCTCGTTTTAATATATACCTTTAGATAACAGGAAATTCGGGTAGAACTCTCGTCCGGTGGGTTATCATGTTTTTTTGTTAAAAACCAAGTGATGTGAGAATAAAGCTGTAAGGAGTTGTTTACATTTGTACATATTCAATATATTTCAGTGTCTATGTTCAAGACGTGATTTAAAGACGAGTATTTCAAGGATTGATTATCAACGAATGAGCAGATCTCGTTAACAAAACATTTTCAACCAAAAAAAAAACCTCCCAAAATTTAAGTTTTGCTCTCATCTTTGGAAGATATAAACATCTTAAAAGACCGTCTGAATCTAGCAATATATAACATGTAAGTCGATTTTAATTATTCTTTTTTCCTTAAATGATATGTAAAAAAGAAAGACTTGAATCTAGTTCGCATACTACTGCCATAGTTTCTATTGTAAACTTTTCTAAAATTTTTATGTTAAAAATGTTCAATATCCATAAATTTCTTTTAGATCTTTGGGATTTTCATACAAAGTAAAAGAGATGATAAATACCGCATCACAAGGATAACAAAAATGTAAACATTTATTTAAAATTTGATGTAAAGTCTTATTGCAGATAAGTAATTAATTTTATATTTTTAGCGACAACATTTCTTTGTTTGAGGTTCTATTAAGCTGGTGGTAAAATGTGTCATCCTTGCATATACATTCTTTAACCACTGTGTGGTTTCGGGCAAACAAGAGTTTCGAGATCTATAAATGGCTATCTCAGAATCTGTACATCTAAAGTAAAAGGAAATGTATACAAATCACTTGTCTGGTTAGCAAAACAGTGCACCTAAATTGCTTAGAGGATTGAAGAAAACAATTAGTACTTTTTCACAATGCATTAAATTTAATATTCGAATTATAACACATAAATCTTATAAAAATCACGGCATGTTTATGTGGATAATATCACTTAACTTGTTCCGATGATAAACGGATTCGGATACTTTTTGTACTGTCTGAAGTTTGGTTATTGAATGAGTTGCCTAAAATATCTGTTAAACAAACAAATTAAAAACGTACTGAACTGTAAAAAAAATAGGGCTTAAAGACCATAATTATCTCATATTTCAGTAATTGTTCTGCAAAGAAGGAGCGTGTATCACATATAAAATAGGATCTCTAACACATAAGATATAATTAGTGTCATCTACAATTTGATCTGTATAAGATGTGATTCTTAACAAATAGAAATTTATCTGCCACATATCATAACTAACACACATGATCAATGATCTCTTATATGTTAGATATAATGTCACTGATAAGATCAGATAAAGAAGATAAAAAATGGAGGTTGTTCAACAACAGAAGACACGCTATTTACTAACCTCTGTCAGTATTTGCAGTAATCTAGGAACATCATACTGGCCACAACAAATACAAAAAACATATAATAATAATAATAATGACCTTAGTCTACGCTAACTGTGTTATTCATGGTAAGAAATAAACTGTTCCACAGCTCAAGCAATTGGCTTAAAATCATGCATTAAGCCTAAAGAGTAAAGAGACAATAAAGGCAAATAAGCACAAGAAAGCAACAAAGATCTGCTTGAAACTGCCAAGGACAGAATGTGACTGAAACAAGCTTTAAAAATGATACGTGGATTTTGACTTACTTTGCATTCATAAATCCCATTTACAAGTATCCCGGACATACAGATTTGCTAATTGTTCATCTTGGTGTAGTTTTGGATAACAATTTATATATTCAATTCAATTTTGTAGTTCCCCATTTTATAACGACGTTAACTGCGTTTACTGCGTGCTAAGTTTATGTTTGTTTAATATCTAGCATTGCGTATTCTTAATAATTTTAAATATTGATTGAGTGCTTGTTTACTCTAGTTCAGTCAGGCAACGCAAACCACGTCTCTATGCCTAGCTTAGTTTTGAATTGATTTAACTTGGTATTCTATCCACTTATGCGGTGTTTCTCAATATGTGTGTCTCGGCACATTTGTGTTACGTATATTTTTAATAAAATAAGTTAAAACTTATTTTTGTTTGGCGCGAATATTTGTGCGTCGTTACCCAAAAAGATCGTGAAACACTGCAGTATTGTTCATTTGTTAATTAATTTGGCAAACTATGCTAATTTTGCCAATTCGTATTCTCCAAATAATGAATCTGGCCACTCATTTTGAGTTCGTTCTTATGTACTAGTTTTCTTTTCGTTTGTCGTTTATTTATTGTTATTATTCAAGTTTAATATAAAACAAAATTTGGTTTTTTATTTTGTCGCATGGGCTTGATATGGAAAATGCATATGTAGTACATGTATCACCGAAGCAAGGTATCGTTCAGCTTGATATTTTTCTTATTTATCCAGTGAAAAAAAACGTTTACCAAAAGTTGTAATTTAAAAAAAAAAAATTTTTACATGTTCAACATAGATCATTTTTTATAGATTTATTTTTAAAGTCAAGCAAATCAACTAACGAGTATCAAACTCTGTTTAAACAGATTTTACATAGGCGACAACTTCAATTTTTCAATGACTTTCTTGCTAATTAGACATCACTTTTTCACCACAACGTGAGAGCTGCATTCGTAATCGGCTTCATTATGAAACTGAAGACTTGTAATGTACATAAAGCAAAACAATTCAACTTCATGAATGCTTGTTAAGGAGGCATAGATCTTATCTTAGATATACAGACGCTCCTTCTATGCAGAAGATAATTGCGTCCACAGACCATGAGAGATGATCTGTTGGCAAGTGATGCAGTGGTCACAGGCCACGGCTAGATATCGTAGGGGGAGGGGGTGTTAAGGTGGGAGGGGTTGAGAGAGCAAAAAAAATCGAATTAGGAATTACAAATGTTGAAAATAATCTAAGTAAGTTGATAATTTATGTAGCGCAGAACCCCAGCAAAGCATCGGGGCTCACAGTTCTCACATAAAAATAACAAACCAAAAGTTGAATTATATGTGTTCGATTTGAAAAACATAAATCCCCTAAATAGAAAGAAATATTTCATGACATGATGGTTCAAATCAGCTAATAAGTATGGTAAAAATTTTATTTTCAAAGTCCTCCTCGGTTGAGGAGAAAACAAGGCAATATTTCTTTAAAAGAATATGCAAGTTAATTCAATGTCCACATTTCATTAATTTTATTATTTATAACAATAACACAAATTTCCTTTGGTAAATTTATATTTTGGGAGAGAAAAGTAATGAATATTTTGAGAAAAACAATAAATATTATATATAGTCTATATATATATTTTTAAATATAAAAATTTAACACATATTTAAAAACAACAACAAAATACTATAGAAGGAAAAAAAAAACAAAATAATTTTTTGTTTTCTCTTTTGAAAACGATTTTTAAATGTATCTTTTAAATTTCAATAACTCATATAAACGCGTGGCGTTGGCCTTCCAGCCCAGAAATTATATACCCCGTGTTTAATATGAGCACGGATCTGTGCACAACTGTTTAACTAAAGGCTCTGCGCACTGTTTAACTAAGGTCTCTTTGGGGGATCTCTGAGATATTGCAACCTGAGGCCGACGAAGCAAGTTTCTCTTCAAATAAAGCGCATTGTTGAAATATGTAGCTGATGTATAAGTACAGTGTGAATCGCTATTGAAATATTGTTCAGATGAATCTGTGTTGACACTCTGAGATTAAAGGTAAATAATTAATACACTGCGTGTGTCCAAACACTGCGCCAAAGTAGCTAGTCGCATAACGCAGTGTATAGGAGTGTAGTGGGACGGGGGGAGGGGGGTTCAGTCTGATACGGGTGGGCTGCTGTAGCCCCTCCTTTGACTAACCCGCGAATTATGCGCCCCTTCCGCTGTATCAGGTACGCACCTGAACGTTTGGCTTCAGCAAGCAAATGTTTACATTCATGTCTCTTATATTTGGTTTCTACGGAGAAATGCCTATTTCTCATCCTGCATGTGTGTACATTTGTGAATAGGTCCATCGAGGGAAAAATAAACAATCGAGGTTCTTTTTAAAAATTGTCGCTATCTACATGACCTTGACCTAGAGAAACATTTCTTAAAGTTTGGTACACATTCTTTTTTCTCTCATTTTTTTTTTCTCTTTTAAAAAATCAAGCCCTTAATAAAAAAAAAAAAAAACCCATAAAAAACAAAGGTTTAGACTATAAATAATTTATAACAAGATATAACTATATTCTATAAGGATGTTCATTATAATACGTTGGGCAAAACCATCCAAAAATACACATTTTTAATTAGATCTAGATTTTTCTATGTCTTGTAAAATAATGTTTAAAATCTTGAATATATTTTTAAACAGTGCTGTCAATGTAATGCGCACCTTATTACCCGAGAAGAGAGGTTGTTGAATATAATAAGCTCACAGCACTCTATCTAAAAAATTAACATTACACATGGAGATTAATCAAATAATTTAAAAATGCAATAACTTAATTTCTTTTCCATTCGATCGATCTGAAATTTTTACACACCATTTTTATTATCTGCATGAGTCTACCTGCAAAATTTCATCTCGCTAGCTTACGAGAAATCGGGTTAAAAATCGATTCAAAATTTTTTCGGCAAGCAAGCACGCACGGTCGCACGGTCTGTCGCACGGGCTCAGACACCACAAATTAATATAAAATATTTATAAAAGGTTTAAAAAAAGATGAAATAACTTTTAGAGACGTCCTATAGGAAACTTGAATCTCTGACTTTAACTTAACCCACCCCATAGCAGCGAGAGGATATCCCCCGTTGCGGGTTGCTATGAAACCATTATCGCAACAAAAAGAGACTCATGCTGGCATGATTCGGTTGTGTGCTGTGACGTGATAGCCTGCCAAAAAAGGATGACAGAGGAAATTTGGCTTTAAAACAGAAATGAATGAATAGAGTTGAGCTTGTGTCAAATTCTTTCAGCCGCTCAAGAGAAGCGAATGTAGAGGTCGTTTTTGGTTTTTTTTTGTTTTTTTTAAAAACAATTTCCCCTCAAAAATGGCCGCAACGGGTCAAGGGCCTGATGATGACTATGATGATGATGCTGATGATGCTGCTGATGATGATACCAATGTATTAAATAAGGTAGCTACGGGAAAACTTCAAAAGACAGCAACTTTTAATATGATTCAAGGTTGCCGGTCTCCTTCTTGTGGATTATAAAATAATCAGAGGAGTCACCACTGGTGTTCACGAGAGGCCGTACGTAACGGTCTACACCATATCAAGGGATGATATCAAAGTATTAATTTCAGTAAAATCCAGGGTTTTTTTATGTGTGAGTAAATGCAGACTCACGGGCTATTCTATGGGTAAGTCATGAGAGGGTGATACCTTGTGCTACTGCAATGGGTGACACAAACTCTAGTGACAGCTCTTGGCCTAGCATTTCGCTAACTTGTTGGTATAGCACATTCATTTCTTAATTTATGCTCTTCCATTAAAACGTACGATAAATTCTTGACATCTTAAACTTAACTGTAAACACTTGCTTAACGCAAAGAGCTTCTGGCTTTAAAATAAATTATTAGATTTGCGCGTTTGAGTAGTGATCTGAGAGCTCGGGTTCGAATCTTGGATGATGCATCCACTTGGGTCCTCAACGTCATCTAGAGGGAAGTCCATAAAGTACGTCATGCTCCAGGGTGTAAGAAATAGTGACATTTTGAGAACGAAGAGGGCCAAGTGTAACATCACGTGTGTTTAAGGAAAAAAATTCAATTATATGTTAATTTAAATATATACATATATATGTTTGTTCAAATGGTTAAAATTCTGAAAATAGCGTGACGTACACATCATTTGGAGAAATCATAGTAGCAAAACTGATTTGAATCATGCCCTCGAGACAACAATAAAAAGAAGACTAAAATAAAATCAAAATAACTAGACATAACTGCTTAAAAATATATTTCAAGTACAATTGTTTTAAAAAGTGACATATTTTTTTTTTGGTATGTTTGACAACATATATGACGAGCGAATTTAGCACTGAGAAAATAAAATTATCAAACCCTGTAATATTTGTTTAAATTGTAATGCAATGGGAAGATCAATATTTAGATTTTCTGCTCCAAAATTTTGAGTTGCAAGTCCTGCGTGTGATGACATAACTTTCCGGAAACACAAAGTCCTAAACTCCCTGGGATATAGCTTAAATATTTGTCGGTTATTTTTTATACATGTGATCTGGTAATTTTTTCAGTAAAGTATCACTGTTTCCCATCACAAGCAGCTAATGTGAAAAGAATTTAATATTTATGAACGTGGCATCTACAAAGATTTTTATTTTAACACATTTAATTTTTAAACCAAGTAAATACTTATGGTTTACACATTAAAGGTAAATGAAACAGCCAATTTTCTGGGGTGCTCTACCAATTTGACCAAAGGCTATACATGTCTCGTTGTTATGTAGAATTGTGAAGCATTCCACATGCATGTTAAGTTCAAAAATGAAACAATAAATCATGGGTTAAAGCTTCCAAAAGGTAGTAGATTAAAGTGCAGAAACAAATATTTTATTATTATTTTGACATTTTGAGTTAACTTCGATTGTAGATCTATATTATATTAAAAATCAGAATATTCGCTTCATATATTAAAGTTATTTATATTTGTACTTTTTAAAAATGTATCTATTTTAATTAGAGATTTTTTAGGTAAACTAAAAACAACAAGCGATTTAAAAGAGAGAAGAGATGTTACAATTCAATATCAAGAGACATATACGGAGGGGACAGTCCTTGACCCTCCGGGAACGAGAGATGGACATACAGACTGATAAACAGACGATCAAGCAAAAGCAAAGCGATGTGAAGGCGTTTACAAATTAATTTAGTTTTCAAAAAAGGTTTCTTACCTGTACACTATTTCTCTTTCCCAGACATTGAGGATGGTGCAACTGAACTTTTTTCTTGGCCTGTGTTTCGGCCTCAGCTTGACTGTCATAATCCAGGTTTTTGACGTCACCAGCAACTTTAAAGGTTTCTACTTGCTAAACATACGTCCTGAAGGCTGGAAGCCCACAAATTATGTAAGGTGGCATTCGTCTCATTGAGCTTTAATAGTCAGCTAATATTATAATACGGTATATTACACAGGAAAAGAAAAATTATATATA
>MUZC01000609.1:143839-155859 GCA_002072015.1 Radix auricularia | reverse complement strand
TCTCTCTCTCTCTCTCTCTCTCTCTCTCTATATATATATATATATATATATATATAGAGAGAGAGAGAGAGAGAGAGAGATATCCACCTATCATTGTAATAGTATATCTATCTATAACTATCTACATACATGAAACATTGACAAGTGACTAATTAAAAAGAACCTTTCCATTAACGAATTTTATGTATAATAGCATTGTCTTCTCTAATCGTAGTTTATTGATTAGATGCTAAGTTAATTGAGCATCCCGTCTAATCTTATCCTAAAACATTCATCTATGATATGGGGACGAAATATAGTGTGGTCGAACTGGCAGGGTCGAATCATCCGTGGTCGAAAGGACCGGGATTGAAACGTCCTGGGGACGTAGCGTCCTGTTATCGAACTGGTAGGGTCGAACGTCCGGGGTTGAAGTGTCTGTCCACTATAATTTGCTATCATTTAAAACCCTATTGCATTCATCTATTGTTGAGTTATTCACTAGAAAAGCATATCTCTATTTTTATCCAAGCCCTTTCATCTGTATTGCAGTTTTCCATGTGAAATCTCACTGCAGTAAATTTACATAGGAATGCAATGAATGTTTTATCATTTAAATCATCGTCTCTTCGTTTGTAGGAAGGCCATCCATGTGAAGAACACTTGGACCAAGAGATGTAATGTCGTCGTGTTTATCAGCTCGGTGACCAACGACAGCTTCCCAACTGTAGGCGTAAACACATCAGAAGGGAGACAACACCTGACAGCAAAAACAATGCAGGTGACAATGATTAGTAGCTTCCCCTTTAATGTAACGTTAACTTAACATAGGGTTTTAAAATTTTGGATTATAGCGAATACAATTTCTCCGCCTCATACAAGTATATTTTCAGTAAATAAAAGGTAAAATTTTTTAGTTGTTTTTTTTTTCCATTTTCAACAAGAAGAATTTATTTTGGGTAACTGTTAAAAGAGCGAGCAAAAAGATTGCAATCAGTATCAAGCTCTAAGTATTAAATTTGCCGAGCTATGCAGCCCGTTGATTAACTTTGCAGTCTTTACAGTCTTTCAATTGTTGTCTAGAAGCAAAACACTAATTGGAAAAGACGCAAACAGGTTAAGGGTTAGCTTGACAGGACGTAACAGCGAACGTTTCGGCAATGAGCCTTTTTCAACGGACATACAATGCACACACACACACACAATATATATATATATATAAAAATAATTTAAAAAAAAATAATAATAAAACCTTAGCTGCGGAGAAATCCAAAGAGTCAATGAAAGTCTTTTTTATAAGCGTGATTGCAGTCTCACTCCTCATTTTCTCCAGAAGAAAACAGATTGATACACAGGCCAGGCGCCCACGGGCTTTTAAATAGGAAATATTGAGGTTTTATTAACAAAATGGAAGGGATTTCGACATTCGATTGTTTGTGTATTTGCATCAATCTCAAAAGAAATTTTATTTTTTTTTAAAAAAAAACAAAGAATTGAAAATTAACTGTATTACACGAATATAGGACTTAATTAAACATCAATTGAAAAAATGAATTATTAAATTTAAAAAAAAAATCTATAATCTTTAAACCAAATGCCCACATAACTACAGGCCTTCAAATATCTTTACGACCACCATCTTGATGACGCCGACTGGTTCCTCAAAGCAGACGACGACACGTACGTCATCATGGAGAACCTACGCTACTTCCTGTCCGACGAAGACCCTCAGAAGCCGGTGTACTTTGGCCAACGTTTTAAACCGTTCATGAAACAGGGCTACGCCAGCGGCGGGGCGGGCTACGTCATCAGTAAAGAGGCCCTGACCAGGTACGGGCGATGGGGTTACGGCAACACTTCGATATGTAAGAACGACTTCGGCCACGAGGACGTGGAGATGGGAAAGTGCCTCGAAAAACTCGGGGTCGTCTTAAAGCCAAGTTTAGACGCCCTGAACCGGACGCGGTTTCACTGCTTCACGCCAGAGACCCACATCAGCAACCGTGTAGAAAAGACGATTGCTGAAATATATGATTTTGAAAATGGACGAGCTGTAAGTTCTTCGGCGTTTTTTTTTTTTTAAAGGAGAGACGTCATATTCATTGGTTCATTGTTTGAATATTTGACTTTATGCGAGAGTATGTGATCATATCCCAATAAGTACACTAGAGTTTAGTGACCGAGATGCGCTTATGCTTAAAATATTTTAAAAGCTGTTAGTAACTATTATTTGTCTTATTTTTTTTAAATTAGTATTATTGCTATTGTTATTTTCATTAGCAATACGCCAATGTTAGACTTCGTCACCTATAAATAATGTCTTTAAATGTGCATCAAAAATAATTTGTCAATAAAGAAGCGTGATGTCTTCTCCTTGTTTTTTCTTTAAAAAAAAAACAAGGTTCTGGTAGCATTTGTATGGTTGTATTGTTTAAACACATATAACGTTCTACATTGAAATTAGATAGTTTCCCTTGATTATGTTTTTTTAAAATATCACTAAACTTTTGAAACTTATTTTACTTTGTTTTTGTCCCCTTCAGGGTATAGGAAACATGAGTGACTACGCAATCGCCTTTCACTACATCTCTCCGGCTAAAATGTACGACCTGGAGTACTACATTTACCACCTGCGCCCCTACGGTATACTCAACTTACCGCAGAAGCTCAATAAAGTCACTTGACAAATGACTTTACATGTACATTTCATTACATTAAAATGTATTATTCATTTTTTCAGTACAAAATCAACAGTTCGCTCACGCGGAAGCTTTTTTTCTCCACTTTATTTTACAGTTTTCTTTTAATATAAAGATCATTATGTGAAATAAAATTTTTAAAAATAATTTACCGTAGGGACAACGCGGTTGATTAAACCACCATGGGGCTCCTTAAAAGAAAAAGGTGTTTTAAATAAAAAGATAAATTCTAAGATAAATGTCCCGGTAAAGGGCTAAGATTATTATATACAGATCTTATTTGCTGTGTATGTTCGTACGTTCGTAACGCTACTGTCGCTAAAATATAAAAGCCTTGAAAAATCACTGCACCAAAAGTAACTAGACTAGACACATATTTTTAGGGCCTGAGTTTAATCTCTAAACTCTTGGCTAATACTTGGGAAATCTGCTCCATTTGCTGAGCAGTGCCATACAAAATTGTTTTCACGTGGAATTCTTTTCCCTCCCGTACCAAAGGTAACTGTTTTCAAACATTCGCATAGAATTGTGCATATATGGAAATGAGATTTAATTTTTGCTATTTTTTTCTCTACATTTTTAGATTATTTACTTTGCGGTAAAAAGTCTAAAAGGACAATTACAAAAAAACTATACCTCTTCTTCCACATATTCTTTTGGCCCGAGACTTAGTCTCTTATGTCCTACGCTAATACCTGGGATATCTACATCATTTGCTGAGCAGTGCCATACAACACAGTCCTTTAGTACAATTCTTTTGCCTCCCTAATCACCCCGGCTGTGACTTGCAACAGACACGAAGCTAACAGGTTTAATACTGTTTTAGAGAGTTAGGCTGCAGTGATGGCAGTTCAAGTCCCTGTAATGGTTTAGCAAGTTAAAATATGAGTTAATTAGACTGTGCTCTTTTCGAATTTGAGTACCAAAACTCTGATGTTTGCGAAACAAACTCAGCCACTGGTCTGATCGACCTGGCTTGTGATTATTAACGAATAATTGTCTGACAATCCTATTCTCAGAGCACTCCTTGTACTATTTGTTCCTTTAACCACGTCCTTACCCCGAGATAAATGACTGGGACTTCTGGTTGATGCTTGACCGCCTGGGCTTTGGTCAGGGAATCTTCTTTCTAATTGTCATCATTAATAACGTGGTTCGGGATCCACTACGCTGTCACCTGACTCCGAATCTTTCGACCGTAAGCATAATCTAAAATAAAACACTCAACAGAAGGTTTTTTTTTTAAATTAAAACTTTCGTTTTTTTTTTTACTGATAATACACTAGTATAGTATTTTTTAAAATGTGCATGTTGACTTAATGTTATATAAAGAGATAATTTAAATATAGGTGATAATAGGTATACATATAAAGCTTGGTTGTTGTTTTTTATTGTATCATTGTATTTTTTTATGTTTGTAAGTTTCACATTTCCACTCAAAGTTACACAATCACAAGAAAACAAATGATGTGACGGGACTAAATTAGTCAGGACGGTTCATTTTTACCCGGAGATGGCTTTAGTATAGTTTTACTGTCCCTTTTGCATGAATGCCAATTTTTTTTTAAAATGTACCTACAAAGAAAAAAAAATTAAATATTACTTTCTTCATGAACAACTTCAAACTAGTTATTTTTGGTGTAGTGTTTTTGCTATTACTTTACTTTAGAGCGGTGCGCTTTCAATAATATACTTTTGTCAAATTACGTTGCTCATATGTTCGTGTACGGCTCTTAAATTTATCTGTGGTATCTCATTTCAATAACATTCATATTTGTTTTGGCTTTGTGGTACAAAGCTGCGGCCTTTCTACGGGTACTTTCTTTTTATATTTACACAATGTATGTTTTTTTTTTAAACATGTGGGAATACAATGGGATGTTTTTTATGTCTTTGTAATAAATAAAAATTAATTTAAAAAATACTAATTACGAACTTAGTGAACTTTAAATGGAACGAAAGAACCTAAGTCAAATATGCTTAATTGTTAAATAGATCAATTAATTTTTTAAATTATTTTTTTAAATTAAATTTTTGTTTCGCTTTTTAAAATTCCTAATTTAGATTTTATATTTATTATTCACATGTATAAATGCAATTTAAAAATACTCCTGTCGTTGTATTAAACCAATTTCGTTTCAAATTTATGTAATGATTGATATCTCTTTTATCTTTTAATGATAATTCATTAATTTTTGTTCTTTATACCATTTAATGTCTAAGGCCTAAATTATTAATCAAGATTGGCCCAACTTAAATTTTATTTTCTCATTCATTTCAATTTACGTATTAAAGTTGAGCAACAACGATCATATATTGCAAATCAATTGCTAGGAACAATGCTATAATTGTTATTTACATCAGCTAAACAAATTTGTAATTTATACTTAGGCTGCCGGAATTATTAACAAACGTGTATTTAATATAGGTGAACCTAGAATCACTTACGTTGTGCTGCAAATCGAACAACATTCGTTTGGAACCAGAATAAAAAATCTAGTTTAAAATAAAATTTTTTGACCATTGTTACCCTTCCTTTAAAACAGACAAATGAGTCATTTTTCTTATTTAAAAAAATGGTATACACTTTTTTTTTTGGCGGGATCAAAATCTGGTATGAGAATTTGAAATATAATTTAGAAAATATGATGATTCATCTGGATATGTTATCCAAAACAGAAATGCATTATTTTTTATTTCTTTAAAATATATTTTTTTAAAAATTACACCCATTGCATAAAGCCGTAAATTTAAATTGTGTAATATAGATACACATATATATTTTTAAGGTTGTTAGGGATGTGACGAAGTTCGAATTCGAATCCGACGACATTCGAACTTTGACTTTTTTTGAGCAAATTCGAATCCGACGGATTTTTTAAATTAAAAAATCCGTTGGATTCGAATTTGAAAAAGTACAGTTTTCAGATGAAACACGGCCGTAGAAATCGTAACTAAATGTAAAAAACCTAGAGACTTTCGAAAACCCTAAATAAAGAAAACAGATAAAACTAAACTCCTAGACCCTTACTCAGCTGTCCATACATTAGACGTCGTATTTAATCATGAACGTATTTTAGATACACCCCTCTCACGAAATTGTTTTCATCCGAGTTTTCTAAACCTCGGAAAAGATGACCGCCGCAGCAGACTACTGCCAGACAATGCAGAGAAACTGGTGTTCTTGAAGTTTAATCTGCCATTAATTAATTTCAAGTACTGAGGCTTCATGTGAATGTGACAATAAACAGTATTCAATTTTGTTTAATGCTCTCATAACTCTCCAATTATAAGACCTTAGTTTTTAATTTCACTAAATGTTGTTTGTCAAATTGTTTTAATTTTTTACTCGATTTTAAGCGTTTTTTTTTGTTTTTTTTTAAATTTAGGTTCAAATTACTTTGGTGGAATTAAATTCATTCATTTTGTTTATCTTTTTAAACTGCATTATGAATTGTTTTTGAATTACTTATTTTCGTGATTAAAAATCCTTCCTGTTATGGTGTGCACGGGACTGACACCTTGGTATACTCCATTTTTTAGCCAAGTGTTTACCAAATCCGCATCCGCATTCGAATCCGACGGATTTATATTTGCCCAATCCGAATCCGACGGATGCAGATTTTTATCAGCTCCGTCACATCCCTAAAGGTTGTTATCGATAAATTTGTACTTAATAGTTAACTTTTGAAAAATTACCGAATAACTAATCGAAAATTTTCATTAAAGCTGAAATTAAGAAAACTGAAAATTTCATAAATGCCCATAACTTAAGAATTTAATTTTTTAAAAATAAATGATATTTTTGGGAGATATGTTTAAATATAAATAGTTAAATTTAATGTCTATGATTTTTAATTTTGTTATTGTTAATTAAGTAAAAACAATGTTTTTTTTTTTTTTAAATATTATTTTTCTGATAAAAACTGCTTATTTTAAAGTTTACACTTTCAAAATCTTTTTGTAATGGAGATATTTGTACGTAAAAAGAACTAAAAATGATATATCTAAACAATACTAAAAACCATTAAAGACGTTAAAAACGTCAGGTTGTCTCCTGGTGCAGTACTTTATTACAATACTTTATTTTAAGTTTCACGCTTTCAATTAACTTCCTTAGACTAAAAAAAAGCGCGAATGTTTTATTGCAAGCTTTTAAAATTGGAAAGTGTCACTTTCTTTAAACTCTTTTGGAAGCGTCTTTATATTTACAACATTTATGATTTAATTTAGACTATATCTATAGCGCTTTCATCTTTTGCCCTTTGGTAAGAACGAGAAGCGTTTTTCCTTACCTTTAAGCTGCCGTTACAAATATATTTTATTACTTTCAGTAGTTTAACGATGTTGGTTTGTAAATATGTATGTGATGGCGGTTGTCGTCTAATTTGTAAAAAACAAAATTTAAAATAGTTTTTAAATATGTATGTGATGGCGGTTGGCGTCTAAGTTGTAAAAAAACTGTTAGTTAACTTTATTTAGTACACTTAAAATATTTTTTAAAATGTATGTGATGGCGGTAGGCGTCTATTTGTAAAAAAACAACAACAACAAAAAAAAAAAAAACTACTGTTAGTTAACTTTATTTAGTATCCTTAAAATAGTTTGTAAATTTTATGAGTAAAGCAGTTTTGTAAATGAAAATAACTCTTGACTAAAGGAATTTAGAAGTGAATCATCTAATGAAAAAAACGAAACATTTTTAAGACGTTTTTCATATGTACAATACAAAATTTTATTTAAAATTGAAACAAAGTGTTCCAAGATTATATATATTTCATAGTTTTTGTGTTGTTGTTCTTTTATTAATAATAGCTACTTTTTAATAATATTTATGAAATCATAATCCCTACTGTGAGTTAAAAGTAAGGATTTTCAACGTTATGGTGAAACCAGTGCTGCTATATGGAGCTGAGACATGGAGAACAACGGCTGTAAACCTGACCGGAATCCAGTTCTTCATTAACAATTGTCGAAGAAGGATTCTCAGAATTCATTGGCCGGACAAAATCAGCAACCGGGAACTGTGGCAGCAGACTAAACAGAAGCCAATTGAGGAAGAGATTCTTCAAAAGCGTTTAAGGTGGATCGGTCAAACACTAAAAATACCTGCTTCTAATATAACAAGGCAAGCCCTGAAATGGAACCCACAAGGTAAACGGAAAGGAGGCCGTCCAAGAAACACCTGGTGCCAACAATTGGAGGCAGAAATCAAGAGAATTTGTCATGAATGGAAGATCCTGGAGAAACTGGTCCAGGATAGAGATGCCTCGAGGTCTCTTGTAGGTGGCCTATGTCCTAGGAGGAAGTGCAGACTCTGACGATGATCGGTGGCTGTCCCTCATGGACGAGAAGGCTCAACAACACACTGTGAGATTTGAATAGCTCTGCCACGCGAAGAAAAGAGTTTCAAAATTTGAAGAAGATTTAGTGAGATACTGTGCGTTATAATAAATGTATTTCATTTTGTCAGTTAATCAGATTACAGTGGATAAATAAATACAAAAGTGTAATTTTTTTTTAATAATTCTACATTTCGCACTCTTAAATGTAAAACTTAGTTAAGAGTAAAATTTCAGTTTTATATTAAACTAAGACTTTATTTAAAAATCTTAAGACGAATCAGTTTTTTTTGTTTTTTTTTAAATTAAATATGAAATAGAAACATAATTTCCTTGCCTTGTTTCATTTTGGTGTTTAAATGCTTCCTTTTTAGAAAGCAACTTTTGCAATCAAAATTCATGTGCAATTTTGAATTAATATTACCCTCAGTTGAATCCATTTACTATTTTACCAGCAATTGATGTTATTATTATTATTTTTTTATTTTTTTTATTTTTTTTTTGCAATCCCAGTCCACCCAATATTTGGAAAAATTGTTTTAAAAACTTCCATACTATGTACATTTTATTTTCATTTTTTTTGAAATCTTGCTTATAGGAAGCAAGCTTTGGAAATAATTATTTTTAATAATTATTGAAGCATGTATAGCGGGTGTCTAAAAAATGGGACGTCATGTCAAAACACGACTTAAAAAAAAAAAAAGACTTAATTATTTGATTGCTTTCCATTTATTTAAGACATTTTCAATAGTTTCACTTTTTGACTACAAGTTTGTAAATCACAAAAAAACATATGACCCAATTGGGCAGGATGGTTTCGTTTTACCTGCAGATGGTTTTAGTATAGTTTATTTTCTAAATGTCACTTTTGCCCGAAGGTTGTAAATTTAAAAAAAAAAAATAAAAAAATAAAAAAAAAATGTAGATAATAAAAAAAAAAGCAAAAAATAAAGTCTCAATTCCATATAGAACAGCTTTAGTCGGACGTTCAATACGATTTATTTTTGGTGCACTATTTTTCCCAATGCTTTATTTTTAAGGGGTGCGCTTTAAAAAAATTAATGTCAAATTACAGTGCGCACCTTTTCCTGTACGCTTCGTAAATTTAGCTGTGCTATCTTATTATAATGAATTCATATTTGTTTTGGCCTTTTTTGGGGGATAATTTATTTACCTTATAGACTCTATATGAGTTAAAACTATTTCATTACATTGTCACACAGTGTATAGTATTTATTTTTTATCACGTGGGAATGCAATTTGAGAATTTTGTTATGTTGTTAATAAGAAATTAAAATTTCATTTTAAAAACTACTTTTTATGTAATTAGTGAGTTAGTTTCATATCTTTATATTAAAAATGATTTTAAAATATTCTTTTACAAATACTTAATATGTTGACTTGCGTGGATAAAAAAGCGATTATTTTTGGTATTTAATAATCGACATTTACTAAAAACCAAATATTATAATTTGAGGAACTAATCACTTAGTCGCTTTTCAATAAGTTTAAATTTTCCTATACAGAAGGCTTTAATTGTGCATACTCATACCTTAGCATTATTTACCAAAATATTACAGAATTTAAGTTAAAATAATATCAAATAATATGTTTTTATGTTAGGCTATATTTGCTAAATTACTTTAAATAATTTAATCATAGGCTACGTTGGTAAAAGATATATCAAAACCAAACTTAGTAGACATAAACCTGATTACCTGATAACACATTTAAAAATTCAATATAGACTTGAAATAAACATACCTACTCATTTGTCTCTGGGGTACCAAACAATTTTTTCTTTCATATGTTATATCTCCTTTTCCCTTACATTTTTATTTTAAAAATTTAAAAATCAACTTAAATTTAACTTGACAAATAAAAAGAAAATTAATATCTCATACGTATTTACGGAAATAAGAGGATTGAGGAATGAAAAAAAAACAATGTTGCAGACGATTGAGTTTTTAAACATAAGGTCTCATCAGAGAAGAGCGATAAACGATGAATTTCTTTCCTTAGTGAAAAAGAAACATTGTAGAATAATGCGTTCAACGGTAAATCGAACGTTTCATAATTGTGAACTTTTTATGAAAATGTTCATAGTTTATTTTGTATGGGAATCCCTTAGATTTTTTCTTTTTTGTTTTGTTTTCTTGTGTTTATGGATCAATTAGCGTTTTTGTTTTTAAAATTCCTTTAGCCTTTGAAACACAATATATTTTTAGAAATTCCAAATACCCTTCTCTGCTAGGCCGCCTGTATGGCTATGATTTATTCTGCCATGCAAGTTTTTAAATAACATGTGTACTTTATATATTTTTTAGTTAACTTAAAAGTTAAAAGTTCCCAAGTGCCCTTAATTCTATGTAAATTTGTCTCAATATTATAGAATAAATTTGTAATATTTATATTAACTGTATGTTGAATCCTCAATAGCATATTCTGGACAAAGTTTTAAACAATACTAACCAGAATTTTATCTTAAATTATTATACAGAGGATTATATCAGTGATATATTTTAAAATTCGTGATAGAACGTTTCAGGCAGTACACTTCCGCTGCATATATTTCTAGTAAGAGATGTTAGTCTAACATTAGATGCATACTTACACGAGAAAGAGAAATTCGATCCATGATAATCTTCAGTTAGAAAATACGACTTTTCATTTGGGGGGGCGGGTTGTCAAGGCTTTGTGATGTCATTTTAGAAATCGGTCTGAGTTTTTGTTACAGAGTGTGACGAGAGAGGGGTCAAAAATTTGTGCAACGTTTTGTGACGTCATTTAACGTCAGCACCCATGGAAGTTTATCAGTATTAAGTTGAGACGTTAGTTAATTCTATCAAAGTGAATGAATGTTAAAATCGTGACTGCTTTGATGTTAGTTTCAAATGTTTCGTCTTTCCCATTAACCACGTGTACATTACCAGTAAATATATTTTAAAATAAGAACGTTTTGAAAATCAACTGAGTAAAGTGTTATCTTCTGTCAGGTATACATTTTTTTTTCCAATTCAAACTGTTATTATTTTGTGATGGTGAAATGAGTGACTTGTGTGTCACTTAAACAGCTTAGTGATTAATAAAATCGTTACTGCAAAATCAATCAAATTCAGATGCGGTCATTCTTCTCATTAATTTTAAAATAGCTTTGGGGCGGGCTACGTCATAGGCAAGGAGGCCTTAATAATGGTCAGAGAAGTTACTGGAAACTTCCAAATGCAGTAAGAAAACTGACCACGACGACGTGAAGATGGGCAGATGTCTTGATATACTAGGGGTTATATTAAAGCCAAGTTTAGACGCCTCAAACCTTGACATTGTTTCACTGCTTTACTATGGAGACCCATGTCAGCAACCCTGTATAAAAGTCAATAATTGATAAATGAGGAACAGATAGTTTGTTTTTGTAAAGAATTCTTTCGATTAGGGCATCAACATGATTCCGTGTTTAAATACGGACTTGGGCCTGGGTTCAAGTGTATGCGACTCGTTACTATTATGGTCTCTAAAATTCACGGAACTAAATTGTAAATATTTTCTTAACTAGTTATATAGTTAATTTTAAAAATTTATTATTTTCATTTATACGAAAAAAAATTTGAAACTAAATAATTTCGAATATGAATGAAATTTAGAATTATTTGAAATGAAATTAAAATTAACCGAATAAAAAAAAAGTTCTTATGAAGTTTGTTAACGGTTAACCGGTCTACAGATTGGGACCAGTCCTTTTTTTTTATCCGGACCTGTCAACCGTAACTGCAATTAGTCTGCATAAGCTGATTATCCAGTGTTCAGTTTTTGTTGTTTTATTGCAGCAAACAAGAACAAACACGTGAGCGACATCAAAGCGCCTTCTGAATATTCCGGTATATAAATAGTTTACATTTCATTCCTATTAAGGGAGTTCAGCTGATGAACTTTTTTTTTTGTTTGATTGTTTGTTAGTTTGGTGTTTTTTTTTTTTTTTTTTTTTTTTTTTTTTTTTTTTTTT
>MUZC01000609.1:58741-142309 GCA_002072015.1 Radix auricularia | reverse complement strand
GTAGAAGCATGAAACTTTAGCAAGTTGTTAAGTAAGCTACCCCGACGATATTTTGCAATAAACAATTTTAAACTTCCCACTCATGGGGAACCAGGGGCCCAAATGTAGTTAAATTTTTTATATTTTTTTAACTTATATACACTATATAAATACTGAAAATCCCCCATTCTACTATTTCCCGTGTAGGTAGAAGAATGAAACTTTGGGAAGTTAAGTTCACTCTCCTAACGCTAATTTGCGAAAAATAATTTTAAACTTCCCACTCATTGGGGGCCGGGGGCCGAAATGTTGCTTTTTCTTATATTAAAAACAAACTCATCACTAATTCTCCAATGGACCGTGTCGTAAAAACATGTAACTTTTGGAAATTATTGAGCAGACTCTCCTGGCAATAATGTCAAATAATAATAATAATAATAATATTCTCACTAATATGGTGCCGGGGGCCAAAGTGTACTTTTTCTTAAGTGGGCTATATTAACAAAATGCTGACAACGAAATACAATCACGTCTCAAGAAAGATCAGGTTTCTGATTAGGTGGAAGCATGAAATTGTAGGAAATTGTTCATAAATTCCCACTCATGTGGGCCGGGGGCCCAAAAACATTCCCCCCCCCCCATTATTTGAGGTATATAAAATTGAAAATAACTAATTCTCCCATTTCCCGAGTAGGCAGAAGCATGAAATTTTAGGATATTGTTTAGTACATTTCCCAAATTATAACCGGCGAAAGTATATTTTTATTATTACTTTCTGGGGTCCAGGGGCCCAAATGTTTTTTTTCCCTATATGAGCTATATAAAAATTGAAAATTACCAATTCTCCTATTTCCCGTGTAGGTAGAAGCATGCAAGTTTGGCAAGTTGTTAAGCACACTCTACCAACGCTAATTTTCAAAAAAGAATTTTAAAAATCCCACCTTTGGGGGCTAGGGGCCCAAATGTAGTTTTTTCTTATATTAAAAACCGTCTTATTGCTAATTCTCAAATTTACTCTATACGTAAAAAATGAAACTTTTGGAAGTTATTGAGCACACTCTCCCAACAAAAAAGGAGAAAAATTATTTTAAAATTCTCATTCATGGTGGGGCTGGTGTTCCCACGTGTATTTTTTTCCTTAAATGAGCCGCATTTCACATCTCCAATGGAAACAGGTGAAAACATATTTAAATTATCTCTCTAAGTGGGCCGGGGCCCAATGTAGTTTTCTTCGTTATATGAGCGATATAAAAAGTGAAAATTAGTAATTCTCCTATTTCCCGTTTAGGTAGAAGCATGATACTTTGGGAAGTTGAGAAATACATAACTGCAATGGTAAGAGGAGTAAAAAACTCATTCCCCTGGGGGCCTTTTCCCAAATTTATTTGTTCTGATATAAAAACATAATCATTACGTATTCTCTAATTTTTGGTGAAGGTAGAAGCATAAAAGTTTGGAAATTTGTTGAGGAGGCACTCACGATGAAAATTAACAAAGCAAAATTTTAAAACTCGTGCTCATGTGGGGCCAACGTTTATAAAATTTAAAAACCACTAATTCTCCAATTTCCGAGCAGGTAGAAGTATGAAATTTTCGAAAGTTGTTGAGTACACTTCTGCGATGGTAACAGGCGAAAAAAATATTTATAACACTTTTTGGGAGACTGGTGCAAAAAGATAGTGTTTTTTTTTTACTCATATAAGCTATATAAAAATTGAAAATCTTTAATTCTACTATTTGGAATAATGGGAATTCGGAAAGTTGTTAATTATACTAACACGATGGTGCAGTCTTAACTGGTGTGCCAGAGTCTTGGGATAGCTGGTATAGAATTGCAGACACTATGCTTTTCTGATAGGCAATGGTATTTGAGCTGCTTTAAGATAAATGTACGCATTTACTTCATGCAGATAAACAGTATAGTACGCTTCTACAGAAACCCTCATTTAAAACCCGTGCGAAGCCGGNAGATCTATATATATATATAAGACGCATTTGTTGTCCATCTAGATGTCTGTCTGTCTGTCTGTCTGTTCCCTAATAACTCAAGATCCAGACAACCCAGTAAGGTGAAATTTAGTAAACGTACACACAATTATATGGGGAAGGTTCTTAAATAGGATTCGTTTCATAAATTCACACTCAGGGGCGCCGGGGGGCCAAACAACTTTTTTTCCTTATTTGAGCTATATTAAAAATGAAAATCAACAATTTTTCTATTTCTCGAGGAGGCAGAGGCATGAAATTTTAGGAAATTGTTTAGTACACTTTTGCAATGGTAACAGGCAAAAAAAAATTAAATTACCTCTTTCTGGGGGCTGGGGGCCCAAATTTAGTTTTTTCCCTAATATGAACTATATATAAAAACTGAAAATCACTAATTATACTTTTTTACGGATAGGTAGAAGCATGAAACTTTGGCAAGTTGTTAAGTAAGCTAACCCGACGATATTTTGAAAGAAACAATTTTAAACTCCCCACTCATGGGGAGCCAGGGGCCCAAATGTATATTTTTTTTAAAACTTATATACACTATATAAATACTGAAAATCACCCATTCTACTATTTCCCGTGTAGGTAGAAGAATGAAATTTGGGAAGTTGTTAAGTACACTCTCCTAACGTTAATTTGCTAAAAAGAATTTCAAACTTTCCACTCATTGGGGGCCGGGGGCCCAAATGTAGTTTTTTCTTATATTAGAAACAAACTCATCACTAACTCTCCACTGTACCGTGTCGTAAAAAACATGAAACTTTTGAAAATTACTCTCCTGGCAATAATGGCAAAAAAAAAAATCACACTTATGTGGTGCCGGGGGCCCAAATTTACTTTTTATTAAGTGGGCCATATTAACAAAATGTAGACAACGAAATACAATCATTTCTCAAAAAAGATCAGGTTTCTGATTATGTGGAAGCATGTACCCCTCCAATCATTGATGAGTACAACCCCACAGTGGTAACAGGTGAAAAAAATATTTAAATTATCACTTACTGGAAGCCGAAGGCCCAAATGCACTTCTTTTTTTTTTAAAAAAAAGACTAATATATGCTATATAAATACTGAAAATCCCCCATTCGACTAATTCCCGTGTAGGTAGAAGAATGAAACTTTGGGAAGTTGTTAAGTACACTCTCCTAACGCGAATTTGCAAAATAAAATTTTAAACTTCCCACTCATTGGGGGCCGGGGGCCTAAAGGTAGTTTTTTTCTTATATTAAAAACTCACTCATCATTAATTCTCAAATTTACCGTTTAGGTGAAATCATGAAACTTTTGGAAATTCTTGAGCAGACTCTCCCGACAATAATGGCAATCGTTCCATAAATTCCAAATCTAGGGGCTGAGGCCCAAAATCGTTTTTCCTCCGTTATTTGAGGTATATAAAATTGAAAATAACTAATTATCCTATTTCCCGAGTAGACAGAAGCATGACATTTTAGGATATTGTTTAGTACATTACCCAAATTATAACAGGCGAAAATATATTTTTATTATTACTTTCTGGGGTCCAGGGGCCCAAATGTTTTTTTCCCTATATGAGCTATATAAAAATTGAAAATTACCAATTCTCCTATTTCCCGTGTAGGTTGAAGCATGAAAGTTTGGCAAGTTGTTAAGCACACTCTACCGACGCTAATTTGCAAAAAAAGAATTTTAAAAATCCCACTCTTGGGGGCTAGGGGACAAAATGTAGTTTTTTCTTATATGAAAAGCCGTCTTATCTCAAATTCTCAAATTTATTGTTTAGGTAAAAAATGAAACTTTTAGAAGTTATTGAGCACACACCCTCCAAACAAAAATGGAGAAAAAATCTTTTAAAATTCTCCTTCAGGGTGGGACTGGTGTTTCCACATGTATTGTTTTCCTTAAATGAGCTGTGTTTCACATCTCCAATGGTAACAGGTGAAAACATATTTAAATTATCTTTCTAAGGGTCCCGGGGCCGAATGTAGTTTTCTTCGTTATATGAGCGATACAAAAAGTGAAAATTACTAATTCTCCTATTTCCCGTTTAGGTAGAAGCATGATACTTTGGGAAGTTGAGAAATACATAACTGCCATGGTAATATAGTGTTGTTTTTTACTCATATAAGCTATATAAAAATTGAAAATCTTTAGTTCTACTATTTGGAATAATGGGAATTCGGAAAATGTTAATTACACTACCACGATTGTGCAGACTTAACTGGTGTGCCAGAGTCTTGGGATTGCTGGTATAGAATTGCAGACAATATGCTTTTCTGATAGGCAATAGTATTTGACCTGCTTTAAGATAAATGTACCCTTTTACTTCGTGCAAATAAACAGTATAGTACGTTTCTACAGAAAACCTCATTTAAAACCCGTGCGAAGCCGGGTACGTGCCTCTAGTATATATATAAGACGCATTTGTTGTCTGTCTGTCTGTCTGTCTGTCTGTTCCCTGATAACTCAAGATCCAGACAACCCAGTAAAGTGAAATTTGGTAAACGTACATACAATCATATGGGAAAGGTTCTTAAATAGGTTTCGTTCCATAAATTCACACTAATGGGCGCCGGGGGCCCAAAAACTTTTTTCTCCTTCTTTGAGCAATGTAAAAAATGAATATCAACAATTTTTATATATCTCGTGGAGGCAGAAGCATAAAATTTTAGGAAATTGTTGAGTACACTTCTGCAATGGTAACAGGCAAAAATAAATTTACATTACCTCTTTCAGGGGGCTGGGGGCCAAAATGTAGTTTTTCCCCTTATATGAACTACTAGCAATTTACCCGCGCTTTGCTGCGGAAATTAGGATTTCAGTTAGCGTTGAGAATACGCATAACACCAATTCAAAACACCTATTGATTTTAATCTGAATCAACATGGATATACTAAATATATTAAATTCAAACGTTCAGGCTCCTACGTACACAAGAACTTTGAGATTTAAAGATGCGTCTTTTTATAAAACTCATATTTGGGGGACAAAACTATATTTCGGCAATCATCCCCCTAGTGAGAGATGATTTAATATTTTTGCCTCTTACCATCGCGGGGAGGGGGGTACTCAATAACTTCCAAAAGTTTAAAGTTTCTACCTACACGGAAACTTGGAGAATGAGTGTTGATTCAGTTTTATATAGCTCATTTTAGGGAAAAAAAAGGTTTGGGCCCCCGACGACCCATGACAGGAAATTTATTAAATTTATATAATTATTTTTCCTTGTCTACCTACACGGGAAATAAGATTTTCAATTTTTATAAATCTCATATAAGAAAAAAAACGTTTTTGGGGCCCCGGCCCCCATGAGTGTGTATTTCTAACTTTTTTTACACCGACTTTCGTTCTGAGAGGGTAATTAACAATTTCTTAAAGTTTCATGCTCCTGCCTACATTTAAAATTGAAAAAGTAGTGATGAGTCGGTTTATAATATAAGAAAAACTATATTTTGGCCCCCCGTCCCCCATTAGTGGGAATTTTAACATTCTTTTTTGCCAATTTTTGTCGGGAGATTGTACTCAACAATTTCCCAAAGTTTCATGCTTCTACCTACACGTGAAATTGACAAATTAGTGATTTTCAGTTTTTAAAGAGTATATATTTGAAAAAAAAATACATTTAGGCCCCCGGTCCCCAGTAAAGGATATTTGAAATATTTTCAACCTGCTACCATCGCGAATGTAAATTTAGCAACTCCCCAACGTTTTATGTGTCTACCTACACGGGCAATAAGTGAATTATAGATTTTGACTTTTTATAAATCTCATTTTAGAAAAAATAAGTTTTTAAGGCCCCGGCCCCCATGGGTGTGTATTTAAAAATTCTTTCACACCGACTTTCGTCGAGAGAGGGTACTTAACAATTTTCCAAAGTTTCATGCTCCTACCTGCACGGAAAATCGGAGAATTAGTGATGAGTCGGTTTTTAATATAAGAAAAACTATATTTGGGCCACCGGTCCCCTATGAGAGGGAATTTTTACATTCTGTTTTGCCAATTTTTGTCAGGAGCGTGTAGTCAAAAAATTAAACAAAGTTTCATGCTTCTATCTATACGGGAAATAGGAGAATTAGTGATTTTCAATTTTTATATAGCTCATATAAGGAAAAACCATTTTTGGGGCAAGGCCCCCATGAGTGGGAAATTTAACTCTTTTTTTCGATTATAATTGGGATATGTACTAACAAATTTCATGCTTCTACCTACACGTGAATTTAGAGAGTTAGTGATGAGTCATTTTTTAATATAAGAAAAACTATATTTGGGCCCCCGGTCCCCCATGAGAGGGAATTTTAACATTGTTTTTGCCAATTTCTGTCGGGAGCGTGTACTCAAAAAATTTCCAAAGTTCCACCTATACGGGAAATAGGAGAATTCGTGATTTTCAATTTCTATATAGCTCATATAAGGAAAAAAACGCTTTAGGGGCCCCGGCCCCCATGATTAGAAAATGTAACTCTTTTTTCTCTAATTATAATTGGGAGCATGTGCTCAACAAATTTCCAAAGTTTCATGCTTCTACCTGCACGGGAAATAGGCAAATTGGTGATTTTCAATTTTTATAGAGCCCAAATTAGGAATAAAATGTTTTTGGGCCCCCGGCCCCATATGAGCGAGATTTTTTAAAAATCTTTTTCGCCAATTTTCGTCGTTAGAGGGTAACCAACAACTTCCCAAAGTTTCATGCTTCTACCTACACGGGAAGTTGGAGAATTAGTGATGAATGAGTGAGGGAGTCAGTCAGTCAGTCAGTCAGTGAGGGCTTTCCCTTTTATTAGTATAGATAATATATAAAAACTGAAAATCACTAGTTATCTTATTTTACGGATAGGTAGAAGAATGAAACTTTGGCAAGTTGTTAAGTACGCTACCCCGACGAGAAAGAATTTTAAACTTCCCACTCATAGGGAGCCGGGGGCCCCATTGCAGTTTTTTTTTGGTGACTAATATACGCTACATAAATACTGAAAATAACTCATTCTACTATTTCACGTGTAGGTAGAAGAATGAAACATTGGGAAGTTGTTAAGTACACTCTCCTAACGCTAATTTGAGAAAAAAAAAATTAAACTTCCCACTCATTGGGGGCCGAGGACCCAAATGTAGTTTTTTCTTATATTAAAAACTCACTCATCACTAATTCTTAAATTTACCGTGTAGGTAAAACCATGAAACTTTTGGAAATTCATGAGCATACTCTCCCGACAATAATGGCAATCGTTCCATAAATTCCCACTCATGGGGGCCGGGGGCACAAAAACGTTTTTCCCCCGTTATTTGAGGTATATAAAATTGAAAATTAGTAATTCTCCTATTTCCCGAGTAAGCAGTAGCATGAAATTTTAGGATATTGTTTAGTTCATTTCCCAAATTATAACAGGCGAAAATATTTTTAAAATTATCACTTTCTGGGGTTCAGGGGCCCAAATGTTTTTTTTTTCCCTATATGAGCTATATAAAAATTAAAAATCACTAATTCTCCTATTTTCCGTGTAGGTAGAAACATGAAAGTTTGGCAAGTTGTTAAGTACACTCTACCGTACTCATGTGGGGCCGGCGTTTATAAAATTTAAAAACCACTAATTCTCCTATGTCCGAGTAGGTAGAAGCAAGAAATTTTCGAAAGTTGCTGCGTACACTTCTGCGATGGTAACAGGCTAAAAAAATATATAACAATTATTGAGAATGTCGTTCCAAAATATAGTGTTGTTTTTTTTATAGATATGAGCTATATAAAAATTGAAAATCTTTAATTTTACTATATGGAATAATGGGAATTCGGAAAGTTGTTAATTACACTACCACGATGGTGCAGTCTTAACTGGTGTGCTAGAGTCTTGGGATTGCTGGTATAGAATTGCAGACACTATGCTATTCTGATGGGCAAATGTATTTGACCTGCATTAAAATAAATGTACACTTTTACTTCATGCAAATAAACAGTATAGTACGCTTCTACAGAAAACCTCATTTAAAACCCGTACGAAGCCGGGTACTTGCCTCTAGTATATATATAAATTTCATATATATGTAATTGATTCATTTTTCATTCCCTAATGTTTATCACTTCTATTGTTATACGCCTCCAAGACACTGAATTAAGCCTATAGCTTAGATCTTGGACAAAATTGTAACTCGATCCAAGTCATTCACCGAAACATGTTGCCTGAACTCGCTTCACAGCTACCAAAATATGTAACTGCTGAGCCTTGACAAAAGCCTTTATTAGTCCTTTGTAAAATTTTGTTCCCTCGTTTATTTCATGCGTAACAGTTACATGCCGATTCCAGTCTGTAAACTACGAGACGGCATATACATTTACAAGATACTTTGTTAGTAATTCATGTAAAAAAATTAATGATTACATGTTAGCGTTTTTAGCATTTTTTGTTATAATTTTTAGTTAATGTAACATTGTTTTGATTTTAATTTCTGTTAACCCTTTGTTTATACCACCGAGGCTTCTATATATTGGTATAGCTTTAGAGAAAAAGAAAAGACAATTCAAAGATAGGGAAATTATCAAAACTGTATTAAGATCTGCCTAAAGTATTTACTTATTTAAGTTTAGTTATTATTGATTAACAAATATTTATAATTGTTTTCAAATTCTAATTCTAATAATGATAATAATAATTATAATACTGATGTTAATTTGATAATTTATATAGCGCAGGCCCTAGCAAGCAAGTGGGCTGACAGTGTTTTACTTATAATTAGTAACACAATAATTATCAATTCATTTAATGTAACACGGAGTGTCAAATGGAACGCCACTCAATAGCCGTTTCTATAAAAACAGAATATTTTGTTAAAAAAAACTATTTTCGTCCATCAGTTGCTATGGTATCATAGAGGTGTCTACGATCATTTTGATTAACGTTTAGAGAAAGAGATTAAGTTTGGCGTCTACTTTTTAAAAAAAAATCATGTTAAGCCTGGTTCCTTTTTGGACTCAGGACGTGTTAGCGCATTTTCGTATTATGTATCAGTACTTATGTTAGATATCAGCATTATGTAGTTATCAGTAATTGTGTTTAGATTTTAGACATATTTTTATGAAGTTTCTTGTGTAATGAATATACCTGAAAAAAAATTATTTAAAAGTCATTTGTTTACATTTTAATTTTTTTTTATTTTCTCTTTAATCTAACTACAAGTGGTTTGTGGTCACTGAAATATGACTCATAAATGAAACATTATAAATTGTAATCAGCTAATCGCCCAATTACTCCATCAATTGTTGTTTGATAGATCGTGGTTGCCAATCTTGTTGAAAGTAGTTGAATGTTGAAGCTTGTTTCGAAAAAGTTTTCAATTTCTGCCTCTGGGCCGCTAAGATCTTGATTGAAGTCACCACAAATGATGACGTAAAACTCTCTAAACTTTTACACATATTCTAATGACGTCAACAAAAAAATAATAATTCTTTTGCACGCTTTCGCACCAATAACCAATAACTTTAACTCTTCAATGTTTGAAAAACGATGTATTCGACTTCCGGCAATGGCGGCCGTTGCCTGCGCCAGTGTTATCTCTCGATTCGCAATGTTTTTTGGTAGTTTTAACGGGGTTTTTTAACGGATCGAGTAACTGAGTGTTGATGCACAAATGGCAGGTCAGGACATACAAAAAATCATGTTAAGCCTGGTCCCTTTTGGAACTCAGGACGTGTTAGCGCATTTTCGTATTATGTATCAGTACTTATGTTAGATATCAGCATTATGTAGTTATCAGTAATTGTGTTTAGATTTTAGACATATTTTTATGAATTTTCTTGTGTAATGAATATACCTGAAAATTTTTTTATTTAAAAGTCATTTCTTCACATTTTAGATTTTTTTATTTTCTCTTTAATCTAACTACAAGTGGTTTGTGGTCAATGAAATAGGACTCATGAATGAAACATTCTAAATTGTAATCAGCTAATCGCCCAAATACTCCATCAATTGTTGTTTGATAGATCGTGGTTGCCAATCTTGTTGAAAGTAGTTGAATGTTGAAGCTTGTTTCGAAAAAGTTTTCAATTTCTGCCCCTGGGCCGCTAAGATCTTGATTGAAGTCACCACAAATGATGACGTAAAACTCTCTAAACTTTTACACATATTCTAATGACGTCAACAAAAAAAAAACNGATTCGCAATGTTTTTTGGTAGTTTTAACGGGGTTTTTTAACGGATCGAGTAACTGAGTGTTGATGCACAAATGGCAGGTCAGGACATACAAAAAACATAGATACATCATGGGTCTAGGACTTATGGATGCTGAGATCTAGGGTGATGACAGACTGACGGACGGACGGACGGACAAAACGGGTGCATTAGCGCATGCGACTTCTCGAAAATGCGCTAAAAACATATATACATCATGGGTCTAGGACTTATGGTTGCTGAGATCTAGGGTGATGACAGACGGACGGACAGACGGACAAAACGGGTGCAATAGCGCATTCGACTTCTCGAAAATGCGCTAAAAAAAGGTTTCTTCTCATATTCAATTAGGTTTTAGATAACCTGTTTTAATTACTATCATCTACTATATAAAAGCTCAGTTAAGTCACTAGGGAACATAATCAGCATATTTTTTTTTTAAAAAATTCAAAATATAGACTTATAAATCGAAACAATTTTGGTTTCGAGATCAATTGTTGTTTAAATGAGCCTGTCTAAATGTTGTATTAGATAAGAAATTAATCCTTAAGTATTATTAGTATTAGTTATTAATTATTCGTTTTCTTTTTTTTTTTTAATTTGTGAGGTCTTTTCAATACCTTCAGACCTCTTCATCACTTGCAGACTAAAACTGCTTATGGCACAATACTTTCCTATGCATTCGTCTGTAAATTTTGAAATAGATAACAATCAGTGCATGCATAAGGTAAGGACCCACAAACTTAGTTCCTCGCCCGCTTCACATGCTCATTGTGTAGGAGGAGACTTTTGTGGCGCTAAATTGATACGGAAGATACCAAAGGTGAACCACAGGCGGTCTCTGGCCCGTGAATAATGTGACCTTGGCACAGGGCATCATGTCACTGGATAAACCAATGTCAAAAATAAAATGATAAATACCGGCTAGAATATAAAAATATGAAGGGGGACAAAAAAAGATATATACTATTTTAAAATTATGTATTTCATTCCAGTAACCAATCAGGAGAGAAATAAAATTTATGAATTATAGGTTATGTAAAGATATCTAAAAAATTTCTTTTGTTTGTAAAATTATGTTTAAATTTTGTAAAATTGTATTTTCCTGAAACTCAGACAAATTGAAATTAAAAATAATTGATTCGTAATGAGCCGTTAAAAATGTTGATCGATTTGTTATTTGTACAATGTAACAACTGAGGAAACCTTCCAGTGGGGGTTACACCCTATGTAGGTCATTGAATATACCCCGGCGGTCCTAACCATAGAGATTCGTAAGCTTTGCCAGGGTGGGGCCGATTAAACCGAATTTTCTTAGTACACTTTTCCCGTCACTTTTTTAATTAACTTTTTAAAACAAGTAGCTTCGATAAAAAAAAATTAATTTGGTTGTTGTTTTTTTTTTTTAAGGACTCTTAGGTAATTTCAATTTTCCGTCCTTGGGAAGATTATGTACTAGCCAAGTTCCATTAAACTACATTCATGTTTCATGTGGCAATGAAATATCTCAACTCTCATTCTCAGGAAAGCAGAGTTTTATGTATTATATCTCCATTTCAATATCGCCTGGTAATAGGGTGTAATTGTGCCATGGTAACGACAACTAGTGGGCTGAAATTGTTTTTGCGAGAATGTTATTTTGAACGATGGTCTTAAATTTGACGTGCACGTCTTAGATCGTGCTCTCCCAACCTGAACGGTAGTGTGAACCACCTTACAGACCGTCTGCCTCTCTTAAAATATCCTTAAATTTCAAAAGTTTAGAGAGTCCTCGAAAACAAAAATGAGCACATAACATTTGTCTTGTTTTAATATTAAACTTTCTAATTGAAGAGAAAAATTAAATTGTGTTTCTGAGAACTACAATGTGTTTTAGAAACCTGTTGCAGTAAATAAATAACTGTAAGTAATTTTTTCTTCTTTAAATTTCATTATGTTATATTTAGTTCTAGTAAGCCTAAAATTTCATCATGTGCGTCGAACTAATTTTTAAAAAATATATAAAAAATTAGCAACTATGCTCAAACAATGCTTTGTGTTTAAATTAAGACGTAGATTTAAGTATATGAACATCTGGAAATGAACCACAATGGTTGGTAAAAAAAAAAAAAGTTAAATTACGTTTCTTTCGAGACGTTTTGAAGTTGTAAGCATCTAAACAGAACGTTAAGCTGTGTAAAAAAATAATCATTTTATTTGAATGTGAAATGAATTTTTCTAATTATTTTCTTAATTTTTTTTTAAAGACGATATCTTGAAACTAAATAGCATTTCCGACACTTTATTCCTTCAGTAATGATTTCACCAAACAATGTTTGACAGATTAAAATTTACTGTATATTTCTTTTAAAGTTTAGCAGTTTTTTAATTAAAGGCAATAGAGATGAAATACACAACTAATAAAGGATGAAAAACAAATTGTGATGTTCATATTTCTTTCCAATCATAATTTTACAATTAATCAGGGCGTTACGAAATATTGTGTAGAAGCATTATAAAATAGTATAGTACAACTAGATCCCACAGCGTAGTGTACGCCGCAGAATTGATCATAAATATTGCAAAGAAAGGTGGGGATGAACTGGCACAAAGTACATGACGAAGAAATCAGAAAAAGCGAATGAACCTCGGGGGCGGGGATAACTGCCGACACATTGTTGTTCTGTAAAAATGTGATCTGCGGTTAGCTACTTGTCACCCCACCCTGCAACACCCTAGTTTGCCAAACGTAATTTAATAGCCGAACCGTGTCGTAGCATACGCGATTATGTTTTAGTGATGGGTGAAGACTTCCTAAAATAACATTTGTCCAAAAGGGGTTGGTTTGGGCAAACGACTGTGAGCGAATGAAAAGAAGGATTTCTGGAGAGAGCAACACACAATAGGTGTATACAACAAAAGTAATTGTTGAGGAGAGTGTGTGACTACTTTTCTGTTACTGAGCACAACGGAGAACCCGAAATTATTATTCAAATGTAGAGAAACAAAGCTTAAAGCCGTGTTGCGAAATTATGCAGTGTTGCCATCTAAATAAAATATTATTTACTGACAAATATAAGAACTCTCAACAATTTTTACAGACAAAAACAAATTTTTACGGACACATTTGACATAAAATGTTGACCTTGAAACGAACGAATATAAAGCATAATCCAAGCATTTTAGCTTAAAAAATGTTAAATATCCATATTAGCACGTCTCTATTACCATGTTTATATTCAATAATGTTAGTTTATTGTATGACATTCATCAACATTGACAGTGTTTAATTTCTCCTGCTTATGATCATACATCGAAACATTTGCACTGTCGATCATTGTGGGAGTAATTTTTCCCGGTCAATTTCTCACAGTTCGTAAACTTTCCAACATTGGTGTAGACCATTTGTTTCTCAAGTTGGTTTTCATTAAACTAACAGCAGAAAAAATGCGTTCTACTTTTTCTGTTCCATGTGCAAGCGCCAGCATTGTTTGTGCAAACTTCGAAAGTAGCGGAAATCTGTACTCTTTGTTTTCGAAATTTCTAGTCATTTGTCAAATTTGATGCCAGAAATCACCATAACCTCAGTAGGCCTTGAAATGGCTTATAGCCGCATCTTGGTAATCAATAAACTCGGCCTCTAAAGAATCAAAATCTGCTGGAGATACAATTTTGGGAAAAAGCTGGACCAGTTCGAAAATTTCCGAATGTACAACCGATATTCTGTTAGTGGGTTTTAGTACTGACATGAGCTTCAGCACTCTGTTGCTAATAGGCATTCTATTCTTGATTGCACGGACTGCATTGGTATAAAATGCAAGAAGAGCAACTTAAACTTTTCAACAGTCGTTGGATCATCTACGTTTTACAGCTGTAGTTTAGTTTTAAAACTATTTAATAATTTATCGCGTGATTTGAAGTTTGTACTTTCCAACTGTCAAGAAAGCTCTTGCAGTTTATTAATAGAGCGCGGGATGTCACTAAAACAATTTAAAATTTAAAATTAGAATCTAGAAATTAGATATCACAAACATGATTTTTCTGATTTTTTAAACGTTGAGATTTAACTTTTTGTCAATTTTTTAAAAGGAACTCTTCATTTTCACAAGGAATTTTACGGACAGCCATTTTTACTAAAAATCTTTACGGACTGTCCTTAACATTACGGACGTTTTGGATCCCTGCTGGCAGTCCTTAAGGGCTCAAGAGAGTCGCGTGTGTAGTTACTAACGATATTACGGGCCATTTCACATTCTCTTGTATCGAACTTTCTAGAATGTACAAAAATCTTCGGATGAAGGCATTTCCTGACTTTCCGTTTGAAGTCTTCATTTTTAACTCTTGTTTATTCTTTTTTAATATTTAAAGTATTTTAAAAACTTTTTTTTTTCAACTTTCAATTCGTGCATTGTCTTTCTTATCTGAATATTATTTTCTCTAATAATTGTTAAAACCATGTAGTTTTAACTCAAATAATAAGTTTTCCTGGAGTTAATAGGTTAATGACACGCGCTACCGCTAAAGATAGTTTAAGGAATTGAAAAGAAAGTTATTTTTGAGTAAAGCAGGGGAAAATTATCTATCCCATAATTTATAGAAAATATGTGTACATTTATCTAGCGAGCTCCCTAAAGTTTACGCCCAACCGCGCTATGAAAATCATTAACAACATGATGAGAAAAAACATTACACACTTTATCTTCCCAAATTTAGTTACATTTACACAATGTCATGCAAATTTCAAGACGTTGTCGTATATCCGTCAAGGACTTGTAGTTAGATTGAGTAATACAAGCCCCCGGCATCGCATGTCAGTCGAAACACGTATCCTGGACAAAAGGAATGCCTTCAGCACAGTCCCAGTGTTATTAAGGTCACGTGGGTCATGTGACCGGAGCGAAGACCGCGTCGATCTGAAAATGTCTGTCTATACCTTTTCCCGACCCCAAGGCAAGGAAAGATAAGTAATATAAACTTAAAGAAACGAAACGAAATCAAAATTAAATTTAAAAAGAAATCATTTCTTTTTTTTCCTCTTTTTTAAAGGTATATGTTAAGGCATTGAAAACCACTCTAATCACCAGTAGAAAGGATTAACAGTGGCTTTCTATCCCAGATCATTTACACTGTGTATGATACGATAAAGGATTTACGCGCCACTGTTACACTAGCATGTCATCGGGAGATGTCTGAGCTGTCGCAACAAAAATTTTCTGCTAAAATGTTTCTCTTCAAATCAGAACACATTGGCTAAATATCTAGCTCTCAAACATGTACGTCGCTGCTGCGTGAAAACATTTCAAAATATTCCAAGGGCAAATATGTTATGAGGCATCGAAAACAAAATTACTGTTATGGTGGCTGAACTGTGTGTAAAAGTGGGGTTGGGGGGGGGTTGGTGTAGTCTTAGACGGTTACGCCGCGATCTTAGACATTGAATCTTTTTTATAGAAAAATAAAAGAAAGATAGAAATCACCGACAGAGCTCTGGGCGTCTCAGATAACACACTATAACCTTGTTTTAACAAAAGAATAACGGCTGAGGTAATATGCATAGCAGCGGAACGAAACTCTATTAGTTCTATGCGATATCTTGCACCACGTTTTCACATATATAATCAAAATAGTAGTAAGGGTAATAAAAGCCCCCCAAAGAAGTATTTGACGATTCAGGCTCACTTAGTCCGTCTCTCGGAGCCACGTGAAACATAGAAAATCACTCTATCCTAGTTAAAACGCTATCAAGACTTATATACAGAGATAAGTATGAAATTTGAATAATGATTTCTCGAACTTATATTTCTAAGTTCATGCAAAGTTTCATTCGAAATCTAAAGCATTTATCTCCCGATTTTTAGTTGCACGCCCTGCCTGCGTTTGTTGTAAACTTCAACTACATAAAGTAAAAAAAAACCTCTCTGCTGGTAGCCAAAAATCTGGTTTGTCCATAGGAATGTTATGTCGTCCCACGGGATAGGATGGGACAGCACATATTATACTTACCATGTATTTAAAGGCTTGTCTAGGTTTTTCTCTATTTGACGAGCGGTAACACGGAATGATACTCAACTGTCATAAAGTTAATACATTTTGTCGTTTTCAATGTCTCTTTGTATATGTAGTCATATTTAATAGACACTAAACCTAAACTTTAAAAAATTTCATAATTTTATTTTAAATGTATTCCATATTAATATTCTAATGGTAATCCCATGGGATGGGATGGGATGTGACAGGCATAAATTGCCATAGGATGGGATGGGATTGGGAAGAAAAATATCTCCCATGGACAAGCCTGCCAAAAACATATTTCTGATTGTTTAAAATCCATAAATGTAAAAATATTTTCTGCCGAAAAAAAATGTTTTAAAGTATAGTTGTTTTTTTCTTTTAATTTGCGTTGCATTATATTTTAATAAATTATCATTAAAAATCTCACAATAGACTATCTTACTAACCAGATATTTAAATCCGTTTCTCAGATTTATTAACACGATTGCTGCTTAAATTAGTAGATAAAAATTTACTTTTATAATCCATTATATACCTCCCGGTTTACGTGATTGTGTTACGGCGTGGAAGTAATGGCGCCTATCTTTTGCCTTAAGTGCTTCACTAATTTGATCCCAGGCCAGAAATGTCTTGTTGGCGACATAATTTTTTGTGGTAGAAATATTCTGGGCAGTCACACATACATTTTAAAGAAATTGAAACGCGAAAATAAAAAAATCATGATGTACGAAAAGGCTGATAAGAGTTATTGTATTACATTTTTTTATACCCTGGTATTCTTTACTTATGTCTAAAATAAAATTACCCGTGGATTGAATTAAATATATAAAAGTTAACTTAATATATTTTTTTAAAGTTTTTAATACGCTTTTCAAAATTAATACATGTTGTCATCAAAGCGAGTTAAGCAACTTGAAGTGCAGTTAAAAATTGAATTTGAATAATCAATCCGGACAAACGAATGAAAAGACGGAGAGGCATAAAGAGGAGATAGGAGGAAGTACTGAGGAACATGAGGGGCGCGGTGGTCTAAGTTGTAGCAGGCTGGACTACTGAACCGCCTCATGAACTCGAGTCACGAGTTGGAGCCGCGGTACTGGCAAGGCCCCGGAGCTTTGTGCTAGCCACACAATCTCATGCTCATTAGTGGTCCATGAAACATGTGAACGCTACTTCACTTGCTCCCATGGACTTTCATGGTCTGTAAGGGATATTTATTTTTATTTTTATTTTACAGAGGGACATGAGACAGATGATGCCTCGAAATGAATAGAGGTAAAAATATTTTTAAAAAACACATTTTTATAAATGGGCTAAAAAGGGGAAAATATATTAAAATGTATAAGTTCAAGTACTTTAATTTGACTAAAAACGTGGGGCGTGGGCTTATAAGGTTTTACATATGACGTTCTTTCATTCTCTCACTTATATATCTCTATTTTCCCTTCTACATTATCAATCTTATATTTTATAACAAACACATAACTTTGTGCCGTATTTCTAACTTAGAAAGGGATTTTAAAACACTTTTTAGTGAAATTAAATCAGAGTACTTAAACTTATAAGTTTTAATTATTTTTTTTAGTCCTCTTATAAAAATGGGATTTTAAAAATATTTTTTACCTCTATTTATTTTCTTCTTCATAGTCCACTTAAAAAATGTTTTTTTAAAAAAAATATTTGTCCTCTAAGTATTTTTTATACCAAACACCTCATAAGCGCGCGCCAAATGTTTTAATACTACGGGGATGAGGTCCCCGGGATGAAGTCTTGAAGCATGTGAATGTCGACTACAGCAGACGATTAAATACGCTATATAAATATAAACTTAAAATGCATTAATTTAATTACGGTTCATTCCATAGAGCTGAATTGTCACCTAAGATCTTTCTGTGGTAAAATTTTGAGATCTAAAAAAACCAACAGAATTGCTTAAATTTTATGTTGGAAAATTTAAAATTTTGTGGACAGCAAATAATAAAATAAATTAGGAATGGAAGCAAGTTAATAAAAATCTGGTACGATAAATAACTAAAATACAGGTAGATAAGGTTTTCATTTTTAAACACGTCCTCATCAGTAAAATATCTATTTTCCTCCCAGTTACTGAGGATGGTTCGATTCAACTTTTTTCTCGGCTTGTGTTTTGGCCTCAGTTTGACGGTCATTATCCAGGTCTTTGACGCTACGAGCAAGTTCAAAGATTTCTCCTTGCGGAGCATCCTCCCTGAGGGCTGGAAGCAGAGATTTTCTGTAAGATAAACTTCTTTATATTTCATTGAGTTCATACAGTCATTTACTATATATAATGTAGATTTAAAACAAACATAAACAGCTCTTCCCTCACATATAGATAAGGCCACCAAATTTGAACACATGAGATAAGTGACTTGTTTCTATATGTCTTCATATTTTCTTGATTAGCGAAGAATAACTTTATTCTAATAAATTTTGTTTCACTAGTCATTTAAATTATATATGTATTTTTGGATAACCTATACATGTATATATATATATTTATACTAATAAAAGGGAAAGCCCTCACTCACTCACTCACTCACTCACTGATTCATCACTAATTCTCCAACTTCCCGTATAGGTAGAAGCATGAAACTTTGGGATGTTGTTGGGTATCCTCTTACGACAAAAACTGTCAAAAAATAATTTTGAAATTCACTCATGGGGGCCGGGGCCCCACAAATGTTTTTTCCATATATAAGCTTTATACTAATTGAAAATCAATAATTCTCCAACTTTCCGTGTAGGTAGAAGCATGAAACTTTGGGAGGTTGTTGGGTACACTCTGACTACAAAAAGTGGCATTAAAGATTTTAAAAAATCTTACTCTTGTGGGGCCGGGGCCCAAAAACCTTTTTTTACCTACATCACTAATTCTTCAACTTTCCGTGTAGGTAGAAGCATGAAACTTTGGGAAGTTGTTGGGTACGTTCTTACGACAATAATTGGCGAAAAAGAAATTTGAAATTCACACTCATAGGGGCCGGGGCTCCAAAAATGTTTTTTCATAATATAAGCAATATACTAATTGAAAATCAATAATTCTCCTAATTCCCGTGTTGGTAGAAGCATGAAACTTTGAGATGTTGTTGGGTACACTCTGACTACTAATATTGGCGTAAAATATTTTTTAAAATCTCACTCTTGTGGGGCCGGGGCCCTAAAACCTTTTTTTTTAATCTACATCAATAATTCTTCATATTCCCGTGTAGGTAGAAGCATGAAACTTTTGGAAGTTGTTGGGTACCCTCTTACAACAAAAATTGGCGAAAAAGAATTTTGAAATTCACACTCATGGGAGCCGGGGCCCCAAAAATATTTTTTTTCCTTATATAAGATATACTAGCGATTTCCCCGCGCGTTGCTTCGAGAAGTTGGAGAATGAGTGATGAGTGAGTTAGTGCATAAAAAAACTATATTTGGGCTTTCAAACGTTTTCTGCTTCTACCTACATGGGAATGGGAGAATTCCCGTGTAGGCAGAAGCATGAAACTTTAGAAATTGTTGAGTACATTCCTCCGACGATAATTGGCAAAAGAGAATATTAAATTTCCTACTCATGGAGGCTGGGGCCCCGAAAACAATTTTTTTCATTATATGAGCTATATATAAATTGAAAATCACCAATTCTCCTATTTCCCGAGTAGGTAGACTCATCAAAGGTTAGAGAGTTGATAAATACACTTTCACGATGCTAGCAGGTGAATAAATTTAGAAACCCAAAATCACTAATTCTCCCATTCCCCATGTAGGTAGAAAGCATGAAACTTTAGGAAGTTGTTGATTACAATCTCCCGATGATAATTGGCGAAAGAGAACGTTAAATTCCCACTCATAGAGATACTGTGGCCCAAAAAAAATGTTTTTTTTTCTTATATGAGCTATTTACAAATTGCAAATCAATAATTCTCCAATTTCCCCGTATACTTAGAAGCATGAAACTTTGTAAATTTTTTGAGTTCATGCTTCCACTGATAATTTGCAAAAGAGAATGATAAATTTCCTACTAATGTGGGCCGGGCCCCCAAAACGATTTTTTCCTTATATGAACTTTATAAAAATTGAAATTCACTAATTCTCATATTTCCCATATAGTTAGAAGCATGAAACTTTGGAAATTTTTCGAGTACAAGCTCCCGACGAAAATATGTAAAAAGAATGTCAGATTTTCCACTAATTGGTAACCAGGGGCCCAAATATATATATATTTTTATATTAAAAGCCGACTTATCACTAATTCTTCAATTTTCCGTGTATGTAGGAGCTCGAAACTTTGGGTAATGGTTAAGTACCCACTCACGACGATTTTTGGTGTAAAAGAATTTTGAAATACACGCTTATGGGGGCCTGGTCTAAAAATAACATTTGTTTTCTTATATGATATTTATAAAAATTGAAAATCACTAATTCTCATATTTCTCGCGTAAGTAACCTCATGAAACCTTAGGGAATGGATAATTACACTTTCACGATGGTAGCAGGTGAAAAAATATTTAAAATATCTCTTAATGGGGCGAGGGGGGGCAAAAGTAGTTTTTGCTTTCTAATATAAACTATATAAAAATTGAACATCAATAATTCTCCCTTTCCCCATGTAGGTAGAAGCATGAAACTTTGGGAAGATGTTGAGTACAATCTCCCGATGAAAGTTGGTGAAAGGGAATGGTAAATTTTCATTCACAGGGGGCCGGGGGCCCAAATATAAGTTTTTCTTATATTAAAAACCGACTCATCACAAATTCCACAATTCATCGTGTAAGTAAAAACATAAAACTTTTGGAAGTTGTTGGGTATACACTCACGACGAAAATTGGCGTCAAATAATTTTAAAATGCACACTCATGAGGGCCGGGGCCGAAAAAATGTGTTTTTTCCTTATATGTGCGATATAAAAATTGAAAATCACTAATTCTCTTATTTCCCGAATAGGCAAACGCATGAAAATGTTGGGTTTGTTAAATACGCTTCCACGATGGTAGCAAGTGAATAATTATTTAAAATATCCCTTACTGGGGGCTGGGGGGGCCAAATGTAGTTTTTTTCCTATTTAACTATATAAAAAGTAAAAATCACTAATTCTCCCATTCCCATGTAGATAGAAGCATAAACTTTTGGAAGTTGTTGGTACCCTTTCACGACGAAAAGTGGGGTAATATAATTTTAAAATTCACACTCATTGGGGCTTGGACCTCAAAATCGTGTTTTTTCCTAATATGTGCCATTTACAAATTGAAAAGCAGTAATTTTCCTATTTCCCAAATAGGTAAACTCGTGTAAATTTGGGGGTTTGTTAAATACACTTCCGTGATGGCAGCAGGTGAAATAATATTTAAAATATCCCTTGCGGGGCGCGGAAGCCCAAATATAGTCTTTTTATGCACTAACTCACTCATTACTCATTCTCCAACTTGACGCAGCATAACGCGGGGAAATCGCTAGTATATATATATATATATATGTATATAAATATATGTAAAAATTCATATTAATATATATATATAATGTTTGTTTGTATATATGCATGAATTGTTCTATGTATGATAAGTCTTAATATGTTTATAAAAAAGAGGGGAAAAAAAACAAGATTATTAATCCTTAAGGATACTTAAGCATGTAAAATCATTATTTATTTTCTTATTTTAAATAGTAACAGCTATTTTATCTAAAGTCATCATACATTCAATTATATTTCTTTAAATCATCTGGTTTGTATAAAACTTTTTTCCAGCGCAAATGTGTAACTGAACAATAGTTCTATTAGGTCTGTAATTTATTATATGTATGAATGCTCTTTTTACAAGTAGATTGCCAATCTTTTTTAAAAAAATTTAGATCTCAAAAAAAAAAGTTTTATCAACCTAATCCTAGAACATATCTAAATTTCATTTCCATATTAAAACCGCTTTTCTGACAAAGGCAAGTGAAAATAATTCGATGATGTTGGACTGGGACCTAATTAATATGCTGCAGGAGAACATGGAAGATAGCCATTTTCATTTAGGTCTGTCTTGATTTATTTTGTAATATGTATTACATCCCTTTAAATGATTGCTTTCAACAAAAATATTTTTGCGTAAGACTTTGTGATGTTTATTTTTTAGTAAATGTCTATTAGCTTTTAGAATGTAGGTTCTTGATTTTGTTGTTGTTGTTGTTGTTTTTCCCACTTATATATTTCGATATATTCGTATACAATCATATGTAAACTGTGAAATGTACATATTTTTATAACAGATAACGAAGACATTGCCAAGAAACTTTACGACACTGTTCGCATTGCATGCTGGATATTAACTTCCCCGCAAAACTTATACAAGTAAGTAAAAGAGGACTACTCTAAAAAAACATTGCAATTATAACACGTGATTAAACGCATTTCATATTTAATATAATATTAATAATAGGAGAGAAAACAAACACATTTTATATCGATCCCTCTTTGGGATATCTGCAAATGACACAGAGAAATAAGATTTGGTGCCGAGATTAACAAATGGTTCTTGATGATGAAGTATTTCAAATTATTTTTTATGATTACTTCTAAAGTTATATCTAAATGCAAAATACTAATAATTAAATTCATCGACACACTTGCTACTATACCAGAGAAATGGCAAGATTTAAGACGATAAAACTAATCGCGGGTAATAATAATCAATTCGTTTTTAGTCTTTGAGTCGTAGAACATGTGTGAATTTAAAAAAAGCAATTGAATCAAACTCTTTAAAAAGCCCTGGTTTGTCTCAAGAAATTAAATATTGGTTTGTGTTTCGATGAAACAATTCTATGTCTTGATTCTTATGCCTGGAAATGGTGTGCATCCAACAGAAACATGTTTGTCAAAGTTCTTAAATCATCTTTAATTGGTGAACATAAACGATGAAAGCTCTGACGCACATATATTTACATTCATTATTGGATGGTTATTTTCATCTTTAGAATTATGAATTTAAAAAATGAACAAGATAAGATAAGGATATACATTTTTAGGGCGATAAATACAATTAGAATTGTTTAAAATAACGAAACATTGTTAAAAAAAAGCTAAGGACGTTTAAGACTGAATCAATATGTTACAGGCAAAATAAAGGAACAATTTATATAAATAGATTTTTTTTTTTTTAATCTTTAAAAAAAAAAAAGTTTTTTTTTTACTATAAATCCTTTTTATACGAGACATAACTAAAAGAATGTTCATTATAATTCAGTTATGTCTCGTAAAACATCTTTAATTTAATGCGCACTTAATTATCGGGAATATATTTTTAAAAATTATCGTCAATATAATACGCACCGCGACACTCTAACAAAAAAATTAACATGCTACATAAAGATTAATAAAAATAATATAAGAATTCATTAATTTAATTACAGTACATTCGATCAATCTGAAATTGGATACATTATTTTTATCATCGCAACGAGTCTGCCTGCAAAATTTCATCTCGTCAGCAAACGACAAAGTGGGTTAAAATCGAGGTAAAGTTTTTTCAGCAAACAAGCTTTCAAGCAGACACCACAAGTTTATATAAGGATTTTTTAAAATTGCACAGGTAACATGGTCCTGAATATTCGTGCATCATTCTTACTTCTACATTACATATTTATAATTGCTACACAATTATAATTCAATCAAAATTACTTTGAAAATATCAATATTTGGCTAAATAGAATTAACATTACAAATAGGCTATAGCATAGAATAGTTCATGCCATTCTAATCGCTAGCTAAATTCTTTCATCTGTAAGAAGGCTATTGTATGTGTAGCTTAGATGTGGCTTAGTATTAACAATAAACTTTAAAGCTCGATTTGTATAGTATATAACAGTTAAATAAAAAAAACATGATTAAATGTGTAACGTCTCTCCTCTCAATGTTACGTTTACTCTTCCTTCGCCAACGCTACTCTCTCCCAGTTTAGTGTGTAGCAGTTTTCCCATTGCGTCGCTAGTAACGTAAACACGAGGACATGGCCGGACACCATCTTGGCCACTTTGACACCGATGACTGGAGTGAACCCATGGTGAGCCCTGGAGGTCAACTATGGCAGAGTGCTACATATGGCTAACACTGTCTCTTCCCGTCTTAGTCTTTTGATTTGTGAGAAGAAAAGTCACGTAAAAAAACGGCTGTCTCATCTAAACGTAATTAACAACAATCATCTAAAACATGGCTGTCCATATGAAAAACACAATCATCATCGAATCCTAGTCCATTCACCTGTCACGCTGTTATCCATGTAATAACACACACAACGGACTAAACATAGTCTACTCATCTGTCACACGGCTATACATGATGTGAAATACATTCGATATTATTTTCATCTGCAGGAAGGCCATCCATGTGAAGAACACTTGGACCAAGAGATGCAATGTCGTCGTGTTTATCAGCTCTCAGAACGACAGCTTCCCGACTGTCGCGGTTAACACATCAGAAGGGAGACAACACCTGGCAGCGAAGACAATGCTGGTGACTATGATCAATAGCTTCCCCTGTAATTTCTGGGAATCCTGATTCGTCGATCTACATTTAGGTTCACAACGAGTGAAAATATTTTCTCTTTTTAAATACCGTAGGAATATTCAGGACCATTTTACCTTTTAAATCCTTACAGGAAAAATTGATTTAAATAGTATTTTTTGGAATTTTTGACAATAAGATATCCGCTTTATTACTGTTAAATCAAGCAATTTATTAGTTGTTTTTTTTCAGTACAAGTTACATTTGATAAATTAATGACGCATCTCCAAATTTATGTGTACAGTATTCTCAATAGTTGTCAAGACACAAGCAGACTTATAATCAGGCAAAGTACTCGTGGGTCTTCTAATTGGAAAACATAGAGGTGTTTAAAACTTTGTTTTAATAAGAAAAATACATCGATAAATTATAGAGTGATGTATCCCATTATGGAACTGGGCTCATATTTGTATTGTTAATCGTCCTCTATAAGTATTACATTTAATTCGCCAGAAACTAGAATAAGCTAGATGAAGTCTATATATAAGTGTTTGTATGCACACATGCATCGCTCTGTGGTTTCAGCGTCACACTGAGACGAACAAATTATAGGAGGGAAGGAAGTAATACTTAAAAACAATTACCATAATGCGCACTGCGGGAAGATTTGTGCCTTTTCTTTTTCACCCGTTCCTTGAACTCTCTATGGGCAAATTTGACTCTCCAACCAAATTTTAAGTTTCTAAAAGAATTAGCTTTGATTCCTTTAAATAATCTTTAGCACTTAAGATTGTGTAAAAAGGAGGGCTGTTATCGATTAATTTAAATTTAATCGTTATTTTTTTGTTAAATAACCGAATAATTAATCGATAATTTTGTTATAGCTGAAAATAAAATGCATGACGTCATTAAACATAAATTTCATTAATTGCCCATTACTTCAGTATTTAATAGAAAAAAATCTTTAGGAGTCATATCTAAATACAATTATTTTAATTTAATGTCAATGAATTTTAGTTTCGTTGTTGTTTAATAAGTAATACGATTTTTGTTTCTTTTGTTTAAATCATTTTCTTAAATAAAAATTTATTATTTTAAAATTTCAGATTTAAATTAATTTTTTTAAATGGATAAGTTTGTAAGGTAAAAAAAAACAACTATTAGTAAATATTAATTTTTTTTATTATTCATTAATAAATCGAAAAATTGTTTAAAATATTTTATATAATTTTATCGACTAAAATCATTTTAATCGATACAAGTTTTCACCAATTAATCGAGAAATTAATCGTTAAATTCCGCAGCCCTAGTAAACAGTAAATAAATCATCATATTTCATTCATGTAGATTTCGTATCAACCGTCCCTCACTCCTACAGGCTTTCAAATATCTTTACGACCACCATCTTGATGACGCCGATTGGTTCCTGAAAGCAGACGACGACACCTACGTCATCATGGAAAACCTATGCTACTTCCTGTCCGGCGAAGACACTCAGCAGCCGGTGTACTTTGGCCAACGTTTTAAACCATTCCTAAAACAAGGTTTCGCTAGCGGTGGTGCGGGCTATGTCATCAGCAAAGAGGCCCTGACCAGGTACGGAGAGAGAGGTTACGGCAACGCTTCATTCTGCAAAGTCGCTGACCAGGAGGATGTGGAGATGGGCAGGTGCCTTGAAAACCTCGGGGTCGTCTTAAAGCCAAGTTTAGACGCCCTGAACCGGACACGGTTTCACTGCTTCACGCCGGAGACCCACGTCAGCAACAGTGTACCAAAGGGAATTAAAGAAGTTTATGACTTTGAAAAGGGACGAGCGGTATGTTTTTCAGACAAATTTTTATGAGTGGCATCATAACACTGGTAAACAGTGATTTCATTGCCAGTGATATTTGAATCATTTTATACAAAGTCAACTATGCTGATTTCAAATATGTAAGTGCTTTTGCTAGATTGGCTCTATTTTACGAGATAATTAAAAAAAAATCAAATTTCAAAGAAATGCGTTCAAAGATATGTGTGAAAGTGTTATGTATAATTAATTGATTAATATGTTAATTGTCTATGGTAATGCATTAGAAATTGCTGTTTGCTCGACTTCCTTTTGTGTGTGTCGTTGGGGCAATTGCGCTGAAGGCTCCAACAGTAGTCAGCCATCATATGTATGTCCCATCTTCCTTTATATCTTTCCTCCATCACCCTAATAACCAGTTGGAACCTCTCGCCTTGTTCCTCACTAAAGTCTCCAAGGTTAGCTGGAAATTTGTCTAAATGAGTGTGCAGGTAATGTACCTTGATGCTCATATTTGCTCCAATGTTTCTGAAGTTAGTGAGCATATCTGGCACAAGTTCTTCGTAATTCTCTGCTCTGTTATTACCTAAGAAGTTCCTGACAACTGAAACAAAACTGTTCCATGAAGATGTTTCAAGGTGATCCATGAAATTAGTAAAATTTCGATCGTTGATGAGTTTTCGAATCTGAGGACCGTAAAAAATCCCAGCTTTCAGCTTCTCCATGCTCAATCCAGGGAATGATCTGCAAAAATACTTGAAACAATTGCCATATTTGTTTAAAGCCTTAAAAAATTGCTTCATTAAACCTAATTTGATATGTAGCGGTGGGAGAATTATTTTATTTTTGTCAACCAGTGGCTTGTTGATGATGTTTTCTTTACCTACTGTCATGGTTGCCCTTGCAGGCCATGTCACTCTTGTCCAATGATCTTGCCCTGCTATCCCAAAGGCACATGAAGCATGGGTATTTTGTGTATCCTGACTGCTGCCCAAGCAAGAAGTTTACCATTTTTAGATCAACACAAAATAACCACTGATGCTCATAATAACGGACTTTTTGCAATACTATTTTGATATTCTCATACTCTTCTTTAAGTGTTGTTGAGTGAGCAATGGGAAGAAATGCATAATGGGTACCATTGTGTAACAGAACACATTTCAAGCTTCTTATAAAACTGTCTATAAAAAGACGCCAGTCTTCGGAATGATAGTCTTGTAGTCCCATTTAGAGCAGAAATCCAGGAATCTCATTACAGTAAACAATATCTTCCTCTTGGCTGAAAAATGGAAGAAGAAACTCTTCTCTTTTCCGATAAGATGTTATTTGAACTTCTGGTTTGAGAAAATTTCTTTCATTGAGCTTGGACGCAAAAAGCTCAGATGCTTGCTTGGACAGATTTAGGTCTCGTATCAGGTCATTGAGTTATTCTTGGCTGAATGGTTGAGTTATTGAAGAACTCCTTTCATAATCGCTTCCAATGTTTTCATCGGTCAAAAACTCCATATCTTGCCCCTCGTCAGAGTCTGATGGTGGAAGCTCTAATAATCCAGTAAACACTGGTATGGGAAATTCACTGCTATGTGGAATTGGTCTCCTTGGAGATTCAAGATCAGAATTTCTTGTGGCGATTGAACCCTTTAACAATCGCAATACAAAAATAACAATCACCAAAATGGTCTTTCGGCTCTCGCCATACCATTGGTACACCGAAACTTAGACTTTTCTTTTCACCATTTGTCCACTGCCGTAGGCTCTCCACACAGTTTTTGCAGACCTTATTGGGAGCGCAAGACTTGTCTTGGTCTCCCAGCTTCACACCGAAATAAGCCAAATATGCCTGCTGCACAAATTCGGTTATATTTCTTCTTTGCTTTTCAATCATGTATTCTCCACAGATGTAACAGAATACATTCGGATTATTTTTGCACCATCTTCGTGATAAACTCATGATGTCTCTAGAAAGCAACTATAAAAGAAAAAAAAAAGTTTTAACTTGGTATAGTTTAATTAAACTGTAAGTGTAAGTAATATAATACAATCAATCTTCAAATTAAAACTATACAATATGACGTAGTAACAAAATTTACTCACTAATTACAGCGAGGTAGACAGAGACAAATATTCTACAAACTTCACAAGCGACAAACTCGTCAATTGATCTCAACTTCGTAGTGATGTCATCAAAATATATAATCTCTAGTTCGTAACAAAATAAAATATTTCCAACCGCTTTTATGCTTCAGAAATGGCGCTGTAAAAATTTAGATATATTAATTAAAATGAGACACAAAAGACACCAAACTTATTTCATTTGTTTTACACAAAGGGTACAATCATATTTTCATGAACGCCCAATATCTCAGAAACTAGAGCCAATTCAGCAAAAGCATCGGCAGTTTTGAAATCAGCACCCATGAATTGTTATATTTTCATTCAAACATTATTGGCAATTCGAAAAAATTTTTTTGGGGGCTGTGTAATCTCCATGTACAGGTTAAAAATATTGATGTCTTCTTCTTTTAATCTGTTTATACTTTCTGTACATAAATTTTATTGTATAATTTATTTGAAAGCATTATTATAGTAAAAAGAGATATTTTGCTTTAATATTCTTTTTTTTTCAATCATTATATAATTTTTTTAAAAAGATATACATTATATTTTCGTCCCCACCAGGGTATAGGAAACATGAGCGACTACGCCATCAGCTTCCACTACATCCCTCCGGCTAAAATGTACGACCTGGAGTACTACATCTACCACCTGCGTCCATACGGTATACTCAACTTACCGCAGAAGCTCAATCTGGAGTCGTAGTTAACCCTACATCACGAGTGATTGACGCAACGTTGGGCAGCCCTTTGTACATCTCAAATCATACAGAAAAACAAAAAAGACGTTTCCGATATTTTCTAGCTTGTTTTCTTTTTTAGACTAAATTTATGAATGTGATGTTTTGTGTACATTGAAATGCATTTCTTATAAGTATTCTATTTTTATATACTTATTCACATTTTTAAAATTGTAAAACCCATTAACAGTTTTGATGTAATCTATTTACTAAAATAAAATTTAAAGAGTCAGTTTATTTAAATTAAATTAACATTTAAATTTATAAATATTAAATATATAAATATGTATTTAATATAAAAAAAAAATTAATATGTTATTAATATTTCTTTTAAAAAATATTCAAATATTATACTACGGATGTCCTAAAACTCCACATATTTTTTTTTAAAATTTAGATTTCCAATGTTTTATTTTTTTTTAATATTTATTATTATTATTATTATTATTATTATTTGGTCTTTTAAATTGTACTAAATGTGACAAATGACTACTACATTCGGTCCATTAAGGGTGGCAATGCCATTCACCGATTATGGTGAAAGATTCCCTGAACATTTGTTGTAAGCGCTTTTCAGTAACTTATATATTGCTTTTTAATGTTATTAAGGTACGAAAAAAAAAACCACTCCTCTACATTCCATCAAATAAAAAAAAGTGTTATAATCGTCATCGTTCCCATGAATCAGTTATTGTTACAGAATACAAAAGATTTGAAAAGCTGTCTTACAAGAATTAGTAAATAGAAAAGACATAAACAGGGTAATGGTTAGCCTGACAGGAAAACAAAACAGGGAACGTTTCGGCAAAGAGCCTTTCTCAACAAACAAATATTACATAAATAAAACGGAAATAAATAAAAAATTTGCTGCGGTGAAATCCAAAGAATCAACAATTGGATTTCACCGCAGCTAAGTTTATATTATTTTTTATTCGTTTTATTTGTGTATGGTTTGTTTGTTGAGGAAGGCTCTTTGCCGGAACTAGTCTACAGGAAAACACTGAGTATCATTTTTGACAATTAAAATATTTTTTCCTTAATATACATACATTTAACGGAAACACATTTTGCATTAAATTTTTGTATTTTACTATTTGGCTAAGAATTTTTAAAAAAACTTTAGTTATGCTGTTTAAAGATGGTATGATATCCACTCTCCTGGCATTTAACCATGATGTGAAATTTATAACTTACATCAAATGTATTTAATCTAAGTCAGGGAATTATGATGTTCTAATTTTTCCCTGTGTACAATTTGCTATGTGTTCAGCTTTTGGTGATCGGTTTTGAAGGCACTTTCCCTAGTGAAATTTTACGTTTATACATCTGAAATGACTGTAACGCTTGAACCATACCAGATAGAAGGATCGGGTCCTTTACAACTATATTAAGGAGGTCCCAAGGATGTGCAACGGCTTAAAAGAAATACCGATAATATTTACTAAATTTCATTATAGTTTATTGTTGTAACGTCAATGACTTTTTTTCTCATAAAATCTGTTTAAATATTCATCTATAGTAATAAGTCAAAGCCCTTACAGACTGACTCACTCAACAATAGTTCTCCAACTCCCCGTATAGTTAGAAGCATGAAACTGTGGGAAGTTATTGAGCACACACTTACGATGCTAATTTTCGAAAGTGATTTTTAACAAGCCCCCGGAAAAGTTTTTTCTTTCTCTTAAATGAGATATTTAAAAACTAATCATACATTCTCAAACTTTCCTGATAAATAGGAGTCTTGCAACTTTGGGACGTTGTTGAGCAAACTCTCACAACGTTAACTGGCAATAAAGAATGATAAAATTTCAACTCTAGGGGCTCGGGGGAAGACATGTAATGTATTTTTAACGCAGTTTTCTTTGGGACAAAATGAATTCATATATTTGAAATATATGGCCTGTCTTTGCAAGCTTTGAACAGGAACTCTTCTTTTATACCATAAAATATGGCGGTTTAGCATCTTTTGCGAATATGTTAAGGGATTTACAAGGATGCACACAAGCTAAAAAAATACTTGATTTCCTTGAAAACTTTTTACAACAAAGAAAAAATGTCAGCATTATGTCAATTTCTCTCACACCATAACATCCGTCGAGTGAAAAGAACTGCCAAACGGTAGCTAAAATAATATTTTACACCATGTTGAAGAAAGACATTTAGCAAATTACCCTCTTGCTCGAATCCCGTAAATTAAGCAGAATTTTTTTTATTGCAATTGTTTTGTTTAGTCTCATATCTTTTGAATAGAAATGACTTTAACAGCATTTTCTAGATTGATAGTTAATGGAGTTTTCCCGCTTTGTTGCATAGTGAGCATTATATTTATATTGATACATTTGTGTGTTATGAAATGTGAGGGGATATGACGTCATATTTGGTTTAGTTTCAGAATGACTTGAAATGACGTTTGACGAAATCTGGAATGATTTCCCATGAATAATGAAATGGCACATTTTTTTTAGGAATTTGCGTTTTAATAGTCATTACTGTTTTTTATTACTTGTTTGAAAGCAATTTCCTTTGGGAAGGCTTTTAAATATTTGGATTGTCCGTTCTATCTTTTTGAGATTTGAACAGCAACTCCTGCTGAACCATACCAGATAGAGTTTTCGCTTCTTTTCCAAATATGTTAAGGAGGTCTCAAAACATGTTCAAGGGCAAAAAACTACCGAACATTTTTTTCTGGATTTCCTAAAAAATTACAAAAGAAACGAAATAATATCTGTATATTCTCAATTCCTCGCCAAACATAATATAATTGGGTTGAGACAGCAGTGCTTTTCAAAGTCGTGGACTCTAGACATGTGCAGGTCCACAGAAGTTATCAAGAAAGGATCAAACAATTTAATTATAATACTTCAATTGAAGCTATTAACACTAACGCTATATAATGTACCAATTTTCCGGTATTAATCTTATAATATGAAAAAAATAAAATGAAATAATTTTTGTTTCGCTACCAGGTAAGTACAGGTAAAATAATGAAACGATTCTTTGAGGAACTGAAAATTCCTGTTAGTCCGCCGTTCAGAAAGCTTGTTTCCTAGACCATGTTGCAGTGCTACATGTATTCTTCTCTTGTGGAGAAATATAATTATAACCGCAAAGAGCATGTTAAAAATAAATCAGTTGAAGCGAGGTATTTGCCAAAAATTAAGAAAGTTTCATTCTTATTTTTTTCATTATCTGGGATTAAACACTCGCTCAGAGATTGAAATTGTGAAAGTTTTGTAACATGTTGCTTGATTCGCTTCGGTGAGTTTCAAGAATCTGCGACAACTGAACCATGAGAGTAAATTGTAAAAAAAAATTCGAATATTTAAAAAAAAAAAATACCCCCTCACTTGGCGTTAACTTGCTGTATTCTTTATACATTGAAAAGATTCTCTTCTATGAACTAAATGATTGCAAAGTAATATTTGTGTCATATTTGTTAGTTCTTCAGGTCAAAATTAAATGTTTGAAATTTAAAAAGTGAAGGCAAGACAATTTAATTTCTACACATTCTTTTTTCTTTAATATTTAACATTAATCATTAGTTTGATTGTAAATATTTTGATTCCTTTTTTCCATCTTTATGTAAGCAATGGAGCATTTCTACATGTTGGCATATATTTAGAATTTAGACAAATGAATCGCATTTTAAGTCTAAATAATTAAAATATTTTTTTAAAGTTAATAATGCATAATTATTTCTAATCATTATAAAAATATAATCACTCATTTGAGAATCATTTAGCTCGGCCAAACCAATACATTTGATTTGAAATTCATAGAATCGTTTGTAACATTCAGTTAAGTTAATCGTATTAAACTAAACATTTAATCGGATTACTCCTGAGTAAATACACTCATAAGGGCAAAAAAACAAAACAAGTAAATAATTCGAAATTAATCACTCATGTTGATAGCACTTAATGAAACCTTTCTTAACAATTTTTAAGACAAAAAATATAATGTTTCATATAAAATAAAAACACAATTTCGTTGCCTCGTTTTTTTGTGTTTAAATGCTTCGTATCTAAAAGGTAACTTTTTAAATCAAAATTCATGGGAAATGTTGAACTAATAGTATTAGGATGAAAAGATCAATTTCTTTTCCCGTTCCAGATATTACTTTAATGTTTTTAAGAATCAATCACATTTTTTTTCAAAAATGATTTTTTCCAAATTACCTTACTGTTTATATTTGTTTGTAAATTCAAAAGATTGAGGATTTAGGAAGAACAGTTTGGAATTAATTTATTACATACATCATTATAAAATAACTAGTGTATTTATTACCCGTCAAAAATGACAAAGATTTCAAAAATAAATATATTTTTGTTATTGTAATTTCCCATTTTGACTTAAAGTCATATTGCTTGTGATCCCAGAACACGAAGAGACAAAAAGAGAAATAAAATATATGTTCCACATTGAACAATTTTACGCGGACTTTCAAAAAAAGATATTGTGTGTGCAGTATTTTCTTTCAAGCATTTTTTTAAGTGTTATTTTTTCTAAAATCTAGCTTCACGAAAACATACATAGCGAAATTTATATTTTTATTATGTATACAAATATATTTCTAATGAGAAAATAGCAAACTTTAGGCTAAGCACTTCATAAGTTTTCATGAATAATAATGATATAATTATGATAATAGTATACATAATGATATTACACACATCATTTAAATGATACTGCAGCAACACACAAGAAAAGTGAAGTTTGAAGTTTTCAAAATTTTGTTGGTAGCAGACGGATGTTTATAAACCGGTGGAAGCACGTTCAGCATAACATGTGGTATTAAATAGTGCGCACCAATTATAACTGCACGAAAAATACAGCACAGTGCGATCAAAATAAATTATATGACTGTAATGTGATCCATATCGAGAACAAATTATGTGATTTGAAGCCGTTTAAGCTTCATGGAAGATTATGACTTGTCAGTTTATTCGCGTCCATACATTATTACCACAATGTTATCAAAGACATGTCAAAATTATATTACAACTATTTACACATGTAATGATCAAAGATTTTTTAGTGTGTATGAAACGTAATCAGCAAAAGTTTTTACAGATTAAAATACAAGATTAAAGTATCAACAGTCAATCATATTTACAATCGGTTATGACATCTCAGTTCATGGGCCCATCGGTCCATGAATTATTACCCCCCACATAATCAAAAACATTTATGCAAACACTCGTAACTATTCAAAAATGTAAAGCTCAAAGGAAGAAACTGCTTTGTCACATTTTGGTAGTTTTGAGATATTCAAGTTGCAAGTTAAAAAATTATACAGATTTATTATAAATTAACTAAATAGATTTGAATTGTTAATTGCATCAGATAACTACTTTTTCAAAAACAGAAGAAACTGATTTAGAAAATCTTTTTTTTTTCATCTATCACAGGGTAAGGAAACATTTTGTTTAGAGAGCAATAAACAGCACATATTTCCAAAAGTAATTCTGTCATAGCCATAAATTATGTTTTTTAAAAGAAAAATAAATTAAATGTTCGCATGTTGTGTAATTTTAACACTAAAAGTACAATAATTATCTCTCAAAATTATTTTTTTTTTAAATTGTTATGCTGCCTTTTCATATGCAATTAATATCAAGTGAGATTGAATACAAGCTTTTTTAATTTATTTTTTATAAGCGATTTTTTTTTTTTGCCTGGCATTGTAGTCTAGTGGTTTTTCGTCTACCTACTAGCTTTTAACAATTTTACTGTACCGTACTTGACATTAACTTAACTTCAACTTAACTCCAACCTAACTTTACTAGTAGCCCTTACTTTACTAGTACTTCCACTCCTACTAACTAGCTGAAAACAATAATATCGAATATCTTATTAAACTAATGATAGTAATAACATATCAATCAAATCATATCAATAGACATATCAATAAACATATCAACCAAAGCATATAAGGTATAAAAGCATTAAATTACATATAATACATATACAAAATACATTTGACAATTCTAAGTCTAGGTACTGGTCAAACCTGAAAACAAACTTCTCAGCTGGACTCAGACTCTATTCACCAGTCAACATTTAAGAACTGGTGCACTGCGAATCTTCTAAGAGAGAGACTGCTGAAAGGTTTGTGTCCAGTATTTAAGAACCCCTGGCCTCTCTATGTCTGCGTCTGACCCATATTTGCAGTTGGCCCTTTCCTAAACTAAGCATGGGTCAGCGAGCCGTCCTCATCCTGGTGGGTCAGCTGGCATGTACCAAGTGTTTTGCACGCGCTCACATGCATGCCTTCGAGAACGTTTAGCCAACTTCCACGTGGTAACCTATTACTAATTCTATAAAATTGTCCATTGTCCATCATCAATCTTTGTCAATCTCAAGGAAAGCGTCCCTATTGCGTTGATGGACCTACCCCTACCCTCAACGGTTCTAAACTGTGTAATGGTTCTAAATCTGTGTGGTGAGGTATTCAACACTGCACTCTCTGTTTTCACAATTGTTTCCAACTTATCTTCATAGCATCACCTCACTTTATGTTTTGTGCTCACAATCACATGTGTAAACACAAAATGCAATCCATTTTAAGTGAAGTATTAGTAAAACTTAATTTTTATTCCGAATTGCTTTGAAAAACTCATTATTATCTTAATAATAATATTAATAATAATAATAAAATGATAATTTATAAAGCGCTGTATCCCAGCAAGGAGCCAGGCTCACGGCGCTTTACATGGAAATAACAATACATATATTAATAAAAGAAACATTAATATCATACTAACTACATAAATGACAATACCACTTTGTAAAGACTAGATTTGAAAAAGAATGAATTGCATTTTTACTGACTTAGCTAGTAATAAATCGTAATATCAAAGTTCACTGAGTTACTTTCATTAGTCATGCGTCAATCATAGAGGGAAACTTATGGCTGAGGAAAACAACAAGTGGAGAAATTTATTTCAAGTTGATGTCGCATGCCATTAAAATTTTATTTACGTGAAATTCTTTATCGGGCAGGATTTAATCGAGCAGTGGAAAAGACACCTGAGGCGAAATTTATTGTGCAATGGAGTTTTCGCCCGAGAGCCTTAAGTTTAGCGAGTCGCCTTAGATTTTGAACGCTTAGAGGGCATTCACATAACTTAAAGGCGGGACTCTTGTCTTGATTTAACTTTTAACTTTCTTATTAAAGAAAATTGGGAAAACACAGGTAGATAATTGGTTCCTCAAATTACGATGTGTTTCAATAACTGATAGCTGTAGATATAGATTAGTAAGTATACATTCTTTATGTTTCGACGTCATACTATGTGTTTATTAATGTTAAACTTTCATTGAATGCGTCTGAATAATTTTTTTAAGTAAAGCTACGCAGTTAGTCACTGTGCCTCAAAATAAAGTTTGTTTTTATTTTTGTTAAGATTAAGACTTGCATCTTGAGGAGTTGATCAAAAACACACACGTAGCTTAGATTTCGACCTAATATTTGGAAGTTTTATACATCTTAATCTTAACAGAACTTAATAATAATACTTCAACGGCTTTAAAAAAATCTAATTATCTATCTATCTTTCTATAAAAAAATAAATAAATATTAATTATATAAAAAAAATAAAACTTTATTCCACACCGTTCGACCCAGGGTGCTGAAATTTGGCATGGGACCCCAGTTTGACCCGGAAAAAGTCGTAGGCTATGTTTCAACCCTAGGCGACCACACCTAGGGACAGGGGGCCCATTAGTTTGCTTATTTTCTTATATGAGCTTTATAAAAAATTAAAATAACTATTTCTCCTATTTCGCGTGTAGGTGAAAGCATAACGCTTTGGGTAGTTGTTAAGTATACTTTTACGATGGTAACAGGTGAAAACAATATTTAAATTATCACTTACTGGGGTCCGGGGGCCCCAAATGTAGTTTTTTTCTTATATTAAAAACTGACTCATCACTAATTATCCAACTATCCGAGTAGGTAGAAGCATCATGAACCTTTGTGAAGTTGTTGAGGACACATCCACGATGGTTTCAAATGAATATAATATTTAAATAATCACTTCTTCTGTGCGTGGTCCCAAATAAAGTTTTTTCCTTATGTGAGCTTTATAAAAAATAAAAATCACTAATTCACCTATTTCCCGAGGTAGGTAAAAACATGAAAATTCGGGTAGTTATTCAGTACACTTCCACAATGGTACAGGTAAAAACAATATTTAAATTCTCACTTACTGAGGGCCGGGGGCCCAAATATAGTTTTTTGTGTTATGATAAACATTTACACATCCCTAATCCTCCTCATTTCCGTGTAGGTAGAAGCATGAAATTTTGGTGAGTTATGGAATATCCTCTTGCATCGGGGCCGGGTGTCGATTTACGTATTTTTTTTCCTTTTACTGAAAATTGCTATTTTCCATATTCCCGTGTAGATAGAACCATGACAATTTGGGAAGTTGTTTAGTACACTCCCGCAAAGGGAACAGGTAAAAAATATTTTAAGTATCACTCACTGGGAGCCGGGGTCTCAAATGTATTTTTTCTGATATAAAAAATGACCAAATACTAATTTCCAATTTCTTATGTTGTTAGAAGTATGAAACTTTAGGGAAACTGTTGAGCACACTCCCGCATTGGTAAAAAGCGAAAAAAAATATTTAAATTGCCATTCACTGGGAGTCGGTGACCCAAATGTATTTTTTTCTTAAATAAAAAGTTAATCATCACCAATTTTCTAACTTCCTGTGCAGATAGAGACATGAATTTTTGGGATGGTAGCAGGCAAACCTATCACTCAATTGTTGTTTTTTCACTTATTGTAAGCTAAATTACAATTAAAAAACTTTGGATACATTACTTGGAAGATAAAAACTTGATGGCCTCAATTAAAATTTGTTAGGTCATTAAAATTATTTGTTTTCAATCTTTTGTAGACCTTTGCCCCTAATCTCCTTTTCGTTAACGTTTAACACATTATAACCACTCGATTACACTAGATTTTTTAAAACAAATTCTGATTAACAAATATATTCATTATGATCCCAATTAAAATAAGCTGTTGTTTTGGGCCCCGACACTTAATTTATTTTTTTAAAGAAAATTTAATAATAAAAACACCTCTTAGGGCTATGGTCCCGTATGCAATTTTTTAACATTAGTTGTATAAAAAGTAAATTAAAAATGACTACTGAGTAAATGGATACATTATGTCCAAATGTGATTTAAAAAAATAATAAAATTTCCAATGTGGTAATGAACTTTTAAAATCGGTTCCCAAGTGGTTTAGTTAATATATTTAGTATATCCATCATGATAACGATTTAAATAAAAGGGGTTTTGCATTAGTGTTTACCGGTTCTAAACGCTAACGGAAATCTAAAATTACCGCTTCAAAGCGGGGGATAATAAGCTAGTATATATATATCTATATATAAATATATATGGTAATTTTTTCCCGCTCACAACTAGTCCAACGGCTAAATTTTGAACCTTCGCTAGTTTTTCAATGCATTCTGTAAGCGCACCTTATAGACGAGAATCACAATAACCAATTTGATCTAGAACAAGAGCACAGACTAGAGTTTTTTTGTGTGCACTTATTATTTAGTATTGGGGGGTTGAGCTTATCTGAAGGATGGCTGTGTAGGCGACAGATGTGATTGATGAAGTGATTGATTACCTCACCAATGCACTATTGCATCAGTAGGTCAATGAAGTCAATATTTTAGGGATAAGTTGAGTGTATAGCTGAGTATCATCTGCAAATGATTGGCTTTTAACTGAATGCTGTTCAAGAAGTAAAATTAAGTGTCTTGTAAAATGTACAAAATTTACAGGACCCAAAACAGACTCTTGGGCACACCATAAACTAAGTCGCTTTGTTAGAGATACAGCCATCTTCTGATACCACCTGTGATCTGTTCGATAAGCATGATTAAAAGCGAGCCAAAACTGAGCCAGAAATTACGATATAATTTTGAAGTGTTTCTTAGGATTGGCTGATAGTTGATGCTGACAAAAGCTGAGCTAAGATCTAAGAGGACCAATATATAGATTATTCCACTGTCCAATGATATTAAGAGGTCACTTTTTACCTTCTACAGGATGTATTTGTGCTGTGTGAAGGTCTGTAGGCCGACTGATTTGGACTTGGAAGAATGTGATGATTAAGATTTTAAAAAACGCTTTATCCCCCATAGACTGGTAGTTAGTTGGAGTGACATTAGATTTTCAGCCGAAACAGATCTCCTGGATAAAAGGAATGTCTTCAGCATTGTCACAGTGTTACTGTGGTCATGTGGGTCGTGAGACCAAAGCGTCCACCGTAGCGATGTCAACACATCTGTCTCTACCTTTACTCACCTCCACGCCAGGGAAATAACTTTAACATATTTTTTTTCTCAATTTTAAAAATAAACATGTAACTGAAGATGAAACGGATTTTTTTCTCGATTTTAAACGCATTTATATAAAAAAAAAGCATTAAATACATATTAATCCCCTCTAAAGATAAGTGACAAGGTTTTATAGCCTAGATCATTTTCCCGCGTTTAATATGTGCAGAGATTTACAAGCCACCGTTTAAATAGCTTATCATCGGAGAACTGATAGGCTCAGCAAGCTGACACATGTCTCTCTGCACATAAGAAATTTGATTAAACATCAAGCTCATAACTTTTACGTCACTACTGCGTAAATAGGTTTCAAAATATTTCAGAGGCTAATCCGTTATTACGCATAGAGACAAAATTACAGGCTTGGTGACATTACTCTGTGTAAAAGAGTTTGGGCGGGGTGGGTATGTAGTCTCACGTGATTGCACCGTGACCATCGACAATGAATTTTTGACCTATCTTTCATACAAAAAATATTTTCAAAAAAAAAATATCCGATAGAGCTCTGTGCGTATCAGGTAACAGAATGTCGCCTTGTATTAAAAAAAGAAAACAAATCTGAGGTCATACGCTTAGCCGAGCGAACACTCTATTTCTTCTATGCGATATCTTTAATCACAGTTCTAATATACATTCACTGCAGAAGTAAGTATATTACAAGTCCAAAACAAAGTAATTGACCACTGCAGAAGTAAGTATATTACAAGTCCAAAACAAAGTAATTGACCAATCAGGCTTCTTTTAGTCCGTCTCACTTTGACACTTGAAACATAGAATATCACTCTATTATAATCCTAACGTTATCTCGACTTAGAATTTACAAATCGAAGTAATAAACTCTATTTTAAAAAACAACAACTATATCTAGTGCATCTGTCGGAGGATTTTAAGGTTCATCAAGTTACAACAAATTGCAAATTGCTGGTAGCAAAAACATGTTTTTGGTTGTTTTTAATCAATGAAAAATATTTTTTGCAAACTAATAATGTGATACTTTATACTTTTCCTTTAAATTTTCGTTGCAAATACTTCGATAAATTATCGCACAATTTCCCATATTATCGACTAGCCACTTAAATGCTACTAGCATTATTAGATAAAACTTTACTTCTTCAAACCATTAAAATAAATACTTCTCGGTTTACATGATTGTTTTGTAATAAATAAAAAGGTGGATTGGTTTTTTTTTTTTTTTTAACGCATGCAGGTATTATTTTACTACTGCTGAAAATTTAATAATGGCTAAAAATTCAATTTTAAAAATCAATCCAGACTAACGAAAAAAAAATGTAGGAGTTGCATAAGAAGGACACAGCTGGAAAAGCTGAGCATATTAAGACACACGATAAGACGTAAAAAAAAAAGTGAGAAAATAATTGTTGGCGCAATTTTTTTTTTCTAACTTGAATATATGCGTGAAATATGTCTACTCTTCTCAGATAAAGAGGATGGCGCGAATCAACTTTTTTCTCGGCTTGTGTTTAGGCCTTAGTATGACTGTCGTAATCCAGGTCTTTTACTCCACCAGGTCATTCAAAGTATTCTACTTGCGAAACACCATCTCTGAGGGCTTAAAGCGGACGTTTTCTGTAAGATGATTTTTTTTTATTTGGTTTAAACAGTCGTTTACTGTATATTTAAGTTTACCAACAAAAATAAACATCACCTCCCACACATAGAAATTTGAGCAATTTAGGTAAGTAGTTGTTTTTTATATTTACATTTGCACATTCATTTAAGAAAATTTTAGTTCTTTTAATAACGAATGTTTTTTTTCGTCAATTAAAGTCTATACATTTTATGTACATCCTATATATATATATATATTTACATAAAACAAACACATTTATATATGTATGCCATGCATATATGTACATATGTATTTTTCATTATCTCTTTAACGAAAAGGAAAATACATTTTAATTGTTTATTACCGAACTTGTAAAAGAAAAGCAAGAAGATGATTAATTCTTCAGGATACTTTAAAAATGCCAAAACATTTTTATTTTCTTATTAAAAACGTTAGAAGCTATTATATATTATGTTATTTCATACATTTTAAATTTTTTTCTTTAAATCATCTGGTATCTACAAATCTTTCTACAAGCGCGAAAAGTTTAACGAAACATATTTCTATTTTGCATATAAATTATTGTATTGATGCATGCTTTTATACTTGTTGTTGGCCAAACTAAAAAAAAAAAAACCGACATAAATCTGAAAAAAAATGTTCTCAGTTCAATCCTAACAGACTTTTACATTCTATTTCCACATAAAAACTGCTTTTCAAACCAAGACAATAGGAAATATTTCAAGTTTTTTGGACTCGGACCTTAATAATATGCCGCAGGAGAACTTTGGTGATATTGAATTTCATCGAAGTATGGCTTGATTTATGCTGAAATATAAATATAATTCTCTTTTTAATTTTTTTTTTTTTTTTTTGACACAAGTAATTTTTTACCAGAAATTGGGATATTGATTTTATAGAATGTGTAATAGCTTGTAGAATGTAGGTTCGTAATTTTGTATTTTGTCTTAGTGTTTTGATTTTATGCCATCTATAATTTGATATCTTCCGATGCAATCATATGTCAACGTGTGAAATTTACATATATTTATATCAGATAACGATGCTATTGCCAAGGCACTTTACGAAACTGTTCGCATTGCATGCTGGATATTAACGTCCCCCAAAAACTTAGACACGTAAGTCAAAGCTGATTACATTTTTAAGGACTATAAAATTATAACACCTGGTTAGACGCATACCATGTTTAATAACACACACACACACACACACACACAAATACACACACACACACACACACNTATATATATATATATATATATATATATATATATCTGTGTGTGTATTAACGACAACAATTAATTTAAATTAAATCGTTTTCTTTTGAAAAATTGTGAACTAATAAATTGTTAATTTCGATTAATGCCAAAAATAAATAAAAATTAAGATGTCAGAAGTTACACTAATTAAATGATCTGGATGAAAATCTAAATAATCCTGGAGTTCCATCTATATGTTATCGTCTAACCAACTACCCAAAAAGACAATTGTGTTGAAATTATTTTGTTCAAGTGATGAGTGGGCCTAATTGACATTATAACCAGCTAAGCGGAACGATTATTCAATTTAAAATGAGGTAACTTGTATAAACAAAGCGTTCTTGGCAATGAATGACATAAATCGGTGTTCATTAAACTTCCATTATCGTAGAGAGTTAATGGATCCAGGAACTTTTCTTCTTCATTTGGTTACGATGTAATGTCGTTTTCAGTCTCCGATTCAAAGTCCATTACTGATATTATTTTCATACCATTTTCATTTGGTTTGATAATTAGGCGAAATAATTCGATTAAACTTTAAAAAATAATTTATAAAAAAAAAACTAGTGATTAATCGATTAATTAATTGCTCCATGTTTCTAGTCACATTAAATTAAAGTGCTTGAAATTGTAAGCTTTGAATTATTTTATTCGTTTTAGTCCACTTATAAAAATTTGGTTTTTAAATATCGTATTTTCCCTTCTATTTATTTATTTTTAGTCTAAGTGTAAAATATGTCTAAAAACTTTGGGCGGGTGCTTATGAGGCTTTACATATGCAGCTCTATCAATTTTTCACTTATAGATCTCTCTTTTGTATAACAAGTTTTAAATCTTTAATTTTTATACCAAACACCTCATAAGCACCCACCCAACATTTTAAAACCTAGGGGATTTGGTCACGGTGTGAACACAGGTGGCACGTGAATGTCAACAAAGCAGACGGATAAAGAGTTTATTTTAAAAAATGCATTAATTTAATTAATTTACATTCGATCGATCTGAAATTTTAACACAATTCATTGTCATCCAAGATCTATCAGAAGAAATATTTTGAAATCTCTAGGTTTATCAGAAGTTGTTCAATTTATCGGACAAGTACTAAAAAGCAAGTAAATAATTAAACAACCCGTAAAAATAAATTTTTTGACTAAAATTTATTTATATATGAGACACAACTAGTGAATATTGATTCTCTTTTGGGTCGAGCCGTTAGGCTCTTAAGACCCGGTTAAATTTATCGCAAGCGAGCCTCATCAAAAGGGCATCTCCACAGAGGTAGTCCTCTGCAGGTACTGCAACCTCACCTTGTAAAACCTCGCCCAACACGGGGCAAAAATTCTAGTACATGTGCCACCGTCTCCTCGGAGTAGCCACACAAACGACAGGCCCTGTTCCCTTCTGTTGTCAAACTTATACAGGTAGCTTCGTATTGGACAATGATCAGTCCTCATCCGTGTTATGAGTGTCTGATTACTGCGTTCAAGTTTCCAACAGGGGACGCTCTTACTCGGTCTCAGCATCCTCTGGTAAACTTTCTCGGCCGCATATCCTTTCGCCCAGCTCTCAAGCCATTTATAAATGATCTTTTGGCCATGATCTGACCCCAGCTGGGTCATAGGCCATAGGTTTATTGAGTTGGCGCTGAGCTGCGCCTTCCTTCGCTAGCGTATTGACCCTGTCTGAGTGTGCCTCTCCACAGTGACCAGCAATATACTGTGAGACTACTCTGCTGCCACGTGCTAGGGTTTCACCTACTATCTCCAGAATGACAGTGCCCGTTTTGGACGCCAGAGAGGATCGACCCACGGTCTCGAGCAAAAACAGAGAGTCGGTGAAGTCCACGACGGTCGGAAAAAAAATCTATTTGCTAGACGTCAGCGCACTTCCTTCAAACCCCTGTGTATTGCCTCCAATTCGGAGTCGTGACTACTTTTTGCAGATCCACACGGCCCCGACAGTTCGATACTGTGGGGTCCATGTTGGTGGTATTGAATTAGCACACCATATCCACTTCTGCCGTCTCTGAAACGTGAGCCGTCTGTAAAGACTTTTACCACACTGTCGCCATTGGCTTCGATCGTTTGCAGAGTCTCGTCTCGCAAAAGCTCGATGGGACTGGCTTTTGTCACCTCAGTATTTGCCAGTGTGAAATGTAGTTCAGGCGAGTCAAAGCTTTCATATGGTGCTCGAGCTGGAGCCAGTTGCATGCGTTCCCTGGGTTTTGGTATGGGGACTGAATTTTCTAGTTCGTGGACCACATCCACGAAGGATGGTCGTTTATGTCTTGTCCTCTTAACCCATCGGTCTTTTAATTGATAGCAGGGATCGTCATAGTCCAACTTACCGTATCGCTTAACCGTAGTCAAAATTGCTTTTTCTCGCCTAATTGACAGGGGTTCTACGATTGACATAATTTCTAATGCATTGGTGGGTGTGGTTCGTAACGCCCCGCAAACGAACAGTACAGCTTGGTTCTGTATTCGATCCAGTCATTCTAGAGCCGTACGGCTCACAAAGACCTGGACCAGGAGTCTGTAGTCAATGGCACCTGTCACACTACCGAGATATAGAGCTCTCAATGGCCTTGCATCTGCACAACAATTTGTTTTAGCCATTTTTTTTCACCAAGGACAGTTTTGCTGTGGCTGTGGCGATTAATTCATGCAGATTGTTATGCATCTGGAGTTTCTGGTCAAGTGTGATTCCAAAGTATGTTGGTGTCCGATCCCAATGCAACCTTTTCCCACAGATTTGAAGCACCAAGTCATGTTGCATTGCATTTCGTCCGTTAGTGAAAATGTAATGGACCGTCTCTTCCGTATAGACTACTAGGCGCAATCGGTTGGCGTAATCTTCAATACGGTTCAGATAGTTCTGCTGTCGGGTCTGCAGTGTTGCAACGTCTTTTCCTGAATTCAATATTGCCAGATCATCCGCAAACATGGCATTTTGTGACTCGAGAATGGCTTGTAGGTCGTTGACGTAGGCTAGGAATAGTCTACAGCTGAGCGCTGAACCCCGTGGGAGTGCATCTTCGAGTCGTGCCTCGCTGGATAGCGCTTCAGCTAATCGTGTTTTAATCGTTCGGTCCGTGAGCAACGATTTTACCCAGCTGTACATATTAGCAGTGACACGCAACTGCTGTAGTTTGTAGAGTAGCCGTCCACGCCACACCTTATCGTATGCCTGCTTCCGATTGAAGAACGCTGCAACCGTGTGGTTCTTCAACTGGAGTTTGTTTGCAGATCTAAAAGTATTGATGACATTTAAAACAAACATTTACCGACTGAAAGTGACTAACTCTCAAATACTCTAAAATGGGGTCGTTTGCGGGTGGGGGTGTTGTCACCGATCGTCTGAGTAAATTAAACAAACTCGTGGATGTAAATAACAACAAATGGGTATTATACATGTATATAGAAATAAACTAAAAGTGCATTTAATTACGGTATATTTGATCGATCTGAAATTTTCATGCAATGCATTGTTAGGTAACATGAGTCTATGTGAAAAATTTCATCTCGATACAATAAAGGAAAATTGCTAATTTTTTTAACTTTTGTTTTTCCGCCTTACGAGGAGACGACAGTGAAGTTAATATAAAGGATTTCAAAACGTGGTAAAATAGCCCAATGACCGAATGGGTTACGAAGTTTTTTTATCTTAGAAAAGACAAGCCCTATTGATTTTTTTTAAAGACAAGTTATTTTACATATCATTATCTTATCTTATTCTCACACTTTTATCTTTAAAAAAATGACTGTCCATGTGAAATACTCCTAGTCTATTTAACTGTCAGACTGTTAGCTTTATTATATTACACATAACCATCTAAACATAGTCTACTTGTCTGTCAGACGGCTATCTATGGTGTGAAATACACAGGATATCATGTAATCCTAGTCTATTCATCTATAGGAAGGCCATCCATGTGAAGAACACTTGGACCAAGAGATGTAATGTCTTAGTGTTTATCAGCTCGGTGACCAACGACAGCTTCCCAACTGTAGGGGTCAACACATCAGAAGGGAGGCAACACCTGACAGCAAAAACAATGCAGGTGATTATTATCAGTAGCTTCCCCTTTAAATTTTCAAAACCCACAATCGGCGATTTGAAATTAATTACTATTTTGAATACCCTAGAATTTATAGCAAATAAATAGGAATGGTTGAGTAATTTTAGAATTTTTACAACAATGTATCTGGTTTATGGTTGTTAAGCAAAAATAAAGGGTAATATTATTTATTAAATTTAATTCTGGACTAAAATTTACATTAGGTAAATTTTCATCGCCAAAGTTGTGTGTACAATTTACTCAATCGTTGTCAAGACACAAACAGTATAAAACACAGGCCAAGTGCTCGAGAGCTTTAAAATAGGAAAACTTAGGGGTGTTAAAAATATTTTGAATAGTTATAATATATTGATAATTTATGTAGTGATGTATCCCAGTAAGAAACCAGGCTCCCAAAAGCGTTGTTAATCATCACCTGTAATTATATATATTATATAACATTATATATAATTCGCCACAAACTATAGAAAGCTACACGAATCCTACGTATGAGTATTTGTGTATACACCCGCACCGCGCATTACTTTTTTAATCGCAATGAGAATGAAAGGAAGTGTTGCTTCAAAAGAATTCTAATAATGTGCACTGCGGGACGTTTCTGCCCGCTCTGTCCCCCCTTTCTTTTCAAAATATATGAGTGATTCTGCGGCTTATGCTACTTTGCAGGTCTCATCTTTTTTCTAAGTTCTCAAAAGAAATTCTTAGTTTTTTTTAAAAAAGAAAATAACTTCATATCCTTCAAAAGGAGTTTAGCAATTAACAATATGTAAAAAAAAATAAAAATAAATTATGACACTTGATCAATCAAAATTTCATACCAAAATTCCCTCACTCCTACAGGCTTTCAAATATCTTTACGACCACCATCTTGATGATGCCGATTGGTTCCTTAAAGCAGACGACGACACCTACGTCATCATGGAGAACCTCCGCTACTTCCTCTCCGGCGAAGACACTCAGCAGCCGTTGTACTTTGGCCAACGTTTTAAGCCATTCGTAAAACAGGGCTATGCCGCCGGCGGGCCGGGCTACATCCTCAGCAAAGAGGCCCTGAACAGGTACGGGGAGACGGGATTCGGGAACGACTCCATATGTAAGAACGACTATGGCCACGAGGACGTAGAGATGGGGAGGTGCCTTGAAAATCTCGGTGTCGTCTTAAAGCCAAGTTTAGACGCCCTGAACAGGACACGTTTTCATATCTATACGCCCGAGACCCATGTCAGCAACTCTGTATCAAAGACGATTAGTGAGCAATATGATTTTGAAAAAGGAAGAGCGGTAAGTTTTTAAAGCCATTTTTTTAGTGGTACCATATTCAATCATTTAGGATTTGAAATCATAACTTGCTGACTAGGTGCGAGAGTTTGTGATTATTTTCTATGGAATCCGTATGTAAATATAAGTTTTTGAAAATTTCTTCAAATACTTTCATAGTTTAATATTGTATTATTATAATAGGAAAATACATTTTCCAATCATTTTTTTTAATTGGACCGTATTAAACGCATTGAATAATTGGGATAAGTCAAACGTTAATTTATTACAACAAGAAGTTAGGTATTAAAATGTGCCCCAAAACATTACTACTTCAATTACAGGTTAAAAATACTGACACATTCCCATTTTATTTTATTATTTGAATTTATTTTTATTTATTTTTTATCTTCTGTTTTTTAAAGGTAATTAAAAAAGTTTGCCTAAATAATGTTGTTGTTTTTTTTTCAAGTATTTCATGAATTAGAAGAAAAAAATAATTACATTATACTTTTGTTTACACCAGGGTATAGGAAACATGAGCGACTACGCTATCAGCTTCCACTACGTCCCTCCAGCTAAAATGTACGACCTAGAGTACTACATCTACCACCTGCGTCCATACGGTATACTCAACTTACCGCAGAAGCTCAATCTTGAGTCGTAGTTAGCCCTACATCACGAGTCACTGACGCAACGTTTCGCTCTCGTTTGTGCATCTAAAATCATACAAACAACAAAATGACATTTCCATTTTTTGTAGATTGATTTTTTTTTCTATATTTACTAATTTGATTTTTTAAATGTTTTGTATATGTTACCGGCAAAGTGTGAAATCCCGGTATTCTATAGAATGCCTAGGTAATGTATAGAATGCCTGATGGTTTCAGGCAAACTGTGAAATAGAAGTCGTTTATGAAGATGTTACATACTTTTCCTAGGCATTCTATACAATTCCTAGGCATTATATAGAATGACCAGTACCGTTTAGGCAAAGTGTTAAAACGGCACAAGATAAGAAACCTTTATTAATTAATACGCATTTGAAAAGGAAAAACAAAAATACGAAATAAAGCACAGAATATTCTTACCGGAAAACAATGAAAGTAGAACTGAGATTGGAATGACAATTTTTACTTAACTTTCTTCTTCACACAAAACACTCCATATTTTAGCACTTTGATGTTGCACATACATCTCGCGAATTAAAGAAGAATGCTAATAGAATATTGTTACCGGTAAAACACAAAGCACAATTGGCAAGGCCTACTTGTTGCAGCAGGGAAGGCTAGAATGACAATTTGAGTTGCACTTAACTTTCTTTTTCACTCAAAGGCACTTCATATTTTGGCATTTTGTCTTGCACATACATCTGACGAATCCTTGTCCGCTTCCTGTGGACTGAGAAGTAGCTGCAGATCGGAGAGGTATTTCGTGGTCAGGGACGTCTTCAATTCTCATTAAGTTCTTTGGACATACGGTGAATTCTGATCTGGCGTAGAGTTATATACTTTGCCGGCAGGTAATCCGGCATTCTATAGAATGCCTAGGCAATGTATAAAATATCAAATCATTTCACAGTTTGCCTGAAATCCTCAGGCATTCTATACATTACCTAGGCATTCTATAGAATGACTGATTTCACACTTTGCCGGTAACATATACATTAAAATGAATGTCTTCTAATGTATTTTATTTTGTATCTACATATTAACATTTTATAAAAATAATATACGCAAAAACAGTTTTGCAGCAATATATTTATTAACATAAAAATTTAACTGTCAGTGTATTTAAATTAAAATAATATTTAAACTGGCTTTCACTAAAAAAAAATAAAAAAATTACAAGTGTTCTATAATATTTATTATTTTAATTATTTTTATTAGTGTTCTTTTGTATTGCACTAAATGACTCTAACGACTACTCCATTTGGTCCACCAACGGTGGCAATGCCCTTCACCGATTGTGATGAAATATTACCTGGACATTTATTGTAAGTCCTGTACATCATCGAAAGCTCTTTAACTGCCGCCCCACCCCCTGTCCTTAGAAATAGTAAAACCAAATGAAAAGGAATCCATTAGAAAAGTGACATGAAACATTGTAGTTATTTGTTTTTCTGTCTTCATGGAACATCTCCTATAAACAGAAACATAGATTTTGTGTCTAGTTGATCTTAAGTGGGGATTGTTTGCTATATGTAAAATTGATTTTGATGACGCAATAATGTACTTTGTTTAAAATAAATGTAAATCTTCTAATATGGATGACACTGTTTACTTTTTATTGTTGTTTATTATATTTTAAAAATCACGCAAACACAATTCATATTTAAATGTGATCAACTATAGTGCAGGACATATTTTTTTTTTATTGAATTACATGCCTTTAATTAGCAATTTTTCTTTGGGTATGCATTTATATATTTGAAATGTCCGGTCTATCTTTTAGAGCTTTGAGCAGCAACTCCTCCTGAACCATACCACTTGGAAGGTTTGCTTCTTTTGCAAATATTTTAAGGAGGTCCCAAGAATGTGCACAGGCAAAAAATGTTATCTGGATTTCCTGAAAAATATAAATACAAACGAAATAATATCAGTATTTTATCAATTTCTCGGCAACCATATAAACTATTTGGTGGGGGGGGGGGGGGGGAACAACGTCCAAACGATAGCTAATAATACTTAAAACAATGTTGGAGCAGACATTTTTGAAAAAAATCTCTTTTGCTTTGAGGCCATTCAGTAATACGATTTTTCTTTTCATGTTGCCTGAAAGTCTTGTTACAAACTTCAAGTGAAAAAAGTCGATTTTAGACACTGTTGGAAGTTTTAAAGTAATTAATTAATTATTTTGTGTGTGCTTAAAACGTAATGATGTATATATGCAATAAAGAAAGATCATGCGACCGAAACAAAGAGTATTTAATGTCGTAATAAGTGTAAAAAAAAAAAAAAAAACCAGCAGAAATACTTGTGTTACACCATGACAAAAATAAAAAAAAAAAATTAAAAAAGAAGTTTTAATTAAAAATCTTTTATATACATGACATGTTAAAAGAATTTTCATTATAATACGCATCCCACAACAATGCAAAAATCCAAGATTTTAGTTATGTATCAGATTAATAAAGGGTTTATAATAAAAATACAAGTTCTGCAGACTGCATGCTAAATTTCAGCTCGATTTGTTCAAGGGAAAATGATTACACAAACATAATAAAAAGTATGCTCACCGCGAGATTTGCTAGCATTTAATAGCATTGACAATTAGAGATCGGCAATATACTTTGTTAAAAAGAATCTTTAATATAATACGCACCGCACAGCGCAACAGGAAATTATATAAACGTTCGACACTCTAGTACAAAAAATTAAAATGCTACCTCGAGATAAATAGACATAATCTAAATATTCATTTATTTAATTGAAGTACATTCAATCATTCTGATATTTTCATAGATCATTTTTATCATCCGTACCAGTCTGAGTGCAAAATTCAGTTTGTTAGATTAAAAGGAGTTGGGTTTAAAATGTATATCTTTTAATCTGTTTTGGGAGATTTTCGTACCGGTGGGACACTTTGAGAATTCAATAGGTGACGATAAAGACTGAATCTTCTTGGTTATTAACTCTTTGGAGGCGTTAAAAGATTAAAATCCCACATCTGTTTCCATCATTTGTAGAGAACATTAAAAATGTAAGGTCAATGTATAAGGAAATCAACACTGGCAAACAAATACACATGATAAAGAGTGAATTACATAAAACATATGTTATTCAAAACATGGTACGAAATCATTGTTCTTTTTCTAATAAGAAAGTCATACGCCAACAACAGTAGTTCATTAAATTGCCCCAAGAATAAATATTTAAAAAACAGAAACTCATCGATGTGTACAACGTTATTTCATCAGCAGAATTGCGAAAACATTTAAAGATTTATCAATCTGCTCCATATACCTCTATTAATAGACGCAAAATAATGGACTGCAAAAATGTTTCAATTTGATATAAATTTGACTCATCAGAAAATTGAATTTTATATATATATATACACAAACTCACGAATACACTCATACACAAATGAGTTTCATCAGTACAACCTTAATTCATCAAAATAATTAAAAAAATTTTTTATTTAAAATATATAAATATTTTTTTTTTTAAATTCTTAAACTCAAACACGTTAAACATACGATGTAACAATTACGATATGAAAAATCTTGGTACATCATAAACATTTCGGTATGTTACACATTACGACATAAGAATTATATGACGAAAAATCTTGGCACATCATAAACATCCAGCATGCTACACATACGACAGAAGATTAATAATAACGTTGCGAAAAATCTCGATACATCATAAACAACTAATAGAAGAAGCAAATAAATTGTTTTGTAAATCATCATTGGAAAAAAATATTAATTCAAAAAATTCAAAAATTAAATCAAAGGCCGACGAACTCATCAGAGTTCGGTAGTTGACCCCATCAGTTTTTCTCCCTCAGACACTCACTGTGTAATCCTTTCTGGTCGTTTATCGTCGCAATAGGGATTACATCGATCATCATAAATAAACATGCCATAGCTTTTCATCCCGCATGTTGGGATTTTAATCTTCCATCGCCTCCCTAAAGACCGTAAACGAGGAATTGTGGCCTTGAACTTAATGTTTGTGAACGAGAATACAAGACGAGTGTAACAATAAGTAACCAAAAGTGAAAGCAGAATATAGTTTAAATAGTAACGAGTTTCAATGCAGCCACACAACCAATAGGTTCTTTAAAGTGTTATAAGAGAGCTTTAAACATAAGGCGCACCCGTATTTATTACATTGAACATACACGGTAAACCTTTTTTAAAGCTTGTTAAAACTTCAGAGGAAACAATAATTACATTTTAAATGAATTTTTTTAAATGTTCGACTTCTAAAATTACACACATAAACTCCACAACAAGAAGGTTTTAATTTTAAAAAATACACAACTAATCGTACTTTTTTTTTTTTTTGGGGGGGGGGGGGTAACACATAAAATACAACTTAGACATAAACTTCCCCATAAAATAAATTTAAAAGTATTTTCTATGGTCACAAAACATTTTTTGTTAACGCAAAATTATGCGATTTATTTATAATATTGAAATGTTTTAACATTATATTCTCTGGCTTTTTTGTCTTCCAGAATATTTGGAAATATTCAAATTTTAGAAGACAACCAATTATAAATAAACGCGTGAATTAAAACTTGAAGATGTAGAGTTAAACCGGTATAGTGCGAGACATGTACGTAGAATACAAGCTGCAATTATTACACAATATCAATCCAAACCTCATCTCAGCCTAGCAATTGGTTTTAGTAATAAAACTGAACGTTGAATGTTTGCCTCAATGGGAAGGGATCTGGTTAGTACAGTCATAAAATATGTCACAGACAGTCATCATTATTACCCTAATACGAGATGTATTGATTCTTTAATTGCATTTGCCCTATACCCCTAAATGTCTTTCTCCTTTATTTGTGTTTTTCTTTGATATACCTTATATATACAGACGCTCCTTCTTTTTCAGAAGATAATTGCGTCCACAGACCATAACAGATGATCTTTTGGCAAGTGATGCAGAGGTCTAAACCACGGCTATCAGGGTTCCACGCATTACCCAGCCGCCTAACTATTGTCTAGTTAGTTACCCATTCAGAGCTGGGGTGATTCGGGGACTCCTTAGACCCCTGGAACAAATCATCGCCTTCGATGTCATGTTTGATAGTTCTAATGCTGAACCGATAAGACGGGCCAGTGCAGTGTACGTCTTTTCATTTGTTTTAACGATCGCAAAATAAAATGAAATATATAAGCACTAAGGAATTTAGAACGACAGGGGGATCTCATAAACTCTTTTATCAACCGTATTTATCCTACGATTAAAACCTCATGCCACTGTTTTTTGTCAATAAATGCTTCACACTAGTTCACAATGAAGTTCATAAACCAAAGCAGCTTTGTGAGATATACAACAGTCTACTGATACCACCTGTGATCTGTTCCATAAATATGATTGAGACGAAGCCAGAACTGAGCCAGAAATTCAAAGTTAATTTTGCATGGTTTTTAGCAAATGTTTGATGGTCAACGGTGTGGGACGTGGTGGTCGAGAGGTAGCGCTCTCGACTGTCATACTGATGGTCACGAGTTCGAATCCACACGAAGGTGAGGATTTGTTCTTGGGGCCTGAGGAGTCCCCGAGTCACCCAGCTCCGAATTGCTACCTAACTAGACAATAGTTAGGTGGCTGGGGTAATGCGTGGAACCCCTGTGATCGCAGCATCACTTGCCAACAGATCATCTCTCATGGTCTGTGGACGCAATTATGCTTCTGCATAGAAGGAGCGTCTGTATCTCTAAGATAAGGTGTCAAAGGCTGTTCTAAGATCTAAGAGTACCAATATAGAGATTTTCCAGTGCGAGAAGGATGCTATTTTAAAACTTCAACTGGATTGTCTCTGTGCTGTGAGAATGTGTCTAGGCCAATTGATTTTGATTTAGAAGAGCGCTGTCATTAAGATAAGCATACAATTTTTTTTTCTCCGCCATTGGCATTAGCCTTTCAGTAGAAAAGGGTCTTCTGGACAAAGGGGATGCTTACAGCACAGTCACAGTAAGACTGTGGTCATGTGGATAGTGTGACTAATTCGTCAACGGTAGCGATGTGAAATTTAAGTCTCTTTCTTTCCCCATTCCCACGCCAGGGAAAATACTTTAAAATATTTTATTTTAATTTAAAAATAAAAATGTAATTCAAGTTGAAAACGACTTATTCTTCTTTATATTAAACGTATGTAGACTATATGAAATGCATAAAATGCATTTTAATCCCTTTAAAAGACAGGGGAATTATAGCATAGACCATTCACCCCGTGTATGGGAATTGAATTACAAGCGAATGTTTAACTAGCTTATCATCGGGGGAACTTAAAGGCTCAGCATACTTGAAATATGTTTCTCTTCAAATAAGAATATTGATTAAATATTAAGCTCATCAAATTTTTATCAATACTGCGTGAAAGTGTTTCAAAATATTCAACAGGCAAATAATTTATCGCGCATTCAAACCCATGTTACGGCTTGGTCGCATAACTCGAATGGTTAAATGACTTACACGTTAACTAAAAAGAGATTAGGGGCTAAGGGCTACAAAAGATTGAACAAATATAATTTTAATGACCTCAAGAATTATAATATAGGCTATCAAGTTATTATCTTCCAAGTATTGTAAAAATACATTTACACAGTATCCAAAGATTTTAATTTTTAACCTGGCTAATATAAGGTGAAAAAACTAAAATTGAGTGATAACTTTGCCTGCTACCATCTCTAAATTGCATGCGCCTACCTGCATAGGAAGTTGGATAATTTTTAATGACCAACATTTTATTTAAGAAAAAAAAACGTTTGGGGCCCCGGCTCCCAGTGAGAGGCAATTTAAATAATTTTTTCGCTTGTTACAAGTGTGAGAGTGTACTTAACAGTATCCTTAAAGTTTCATGCTTCTAACTATATGGGAAACTGGAAAATTAGTGATGAGTCAGTTCTTATATCAGAAAAAATGCATTTTGGCCCCGAGCTCCCAGTGAGTGATACTTTAAAAAAAATTTTGCATGTTACCGTTGCGGGAATGTACTAAACAACTTCATACAATTTTCATGTTTCTACCTACACGGGAAAATGGAAAAATAGCAATTTTCAGTAAGGGAAAAAAAGGTTTGGGCCAATGAAAGTGAATTTGATTTTTAAAAATGTCTAATAATTGTTGCAGGAGGCTATTCAACAACTTACAAAAGTTTCTTGCTGCTACCTACACGAAAATTTTGTTGGAGGATTAGGGATGAGTAAATTTTCAATACAAGGGAAAAAACTACATTTGGGCGATCCGGCCCCCAGTAAGTGAGTATTTAAATATTGTTTTCACCTGTTACCAACGTGGAGGTGTAATGAACAACTACCCACGGTTTCATGTTTATACCTACACGGGAAAATGGATACGTAGCGATTTTCAATACTTAAAAAAATAGTTTTTAGGCCTATGGAGTCCGTGAGTGTGATTTCTAAAAAAAATTAACACCAAAAATCTTTGCAAGACTCTACTAAAAAATTTACCAAAGTATTATGCTTCTACCTACATTAGAAGTTCAAGAATTAGTTATGAGTCAGTTTTTAATATATGAAAAAACTACATTTTGGCCCAAGTAAGTGATAATTTAAATATTCTTTTCACCTGTTATCATCTCAGAAGTATACTTAACAGCAGCCAAAAGTTGTATGCTTTTACCAACACACGAAATAGGGTAATTAGTGATTTACATTTTTATTTAGCTCATATTAGGAAAAAAGCAAGATAATGGGCACCCTTACCCTAATGGTAGTCACCTGGGATTAAAAAATAGTTTATGAACTTTTCCGGGTCAAAATGGGGTCTCATGCAAAATTTCGGCATCATGGGTCTTACGGTTTTGAATTGTATTGATAACAAACAAACTCTAATCTTTATATATTAGATAACAACGTGATTTACGACATTCAAATAAAGGAGGATTAATCTCTGATTTAAATTGCCAATCCAGTCATGTATTTATAGTAGAGTATATCTGTTTTTTAAAAATAAATTATTTACAACCGTATAGACAAATTATTAGTCGGTATTCTATTTCAGTACAAATCAAGATGATTCGAAAATGATCTAAACAAACCTTAAGATTTCAAAATGGGAATGGGCGCTGACTTTATGCCATGTCCCCGGGTGCAGATGACACCTAGCTACGCCAATGTTGTTACGGGTGAACTCCAGTGCTTTTGGATTTAAACACAGCCGACGGCTGTAGATGTTATTTAGAGGTAAACTAAACATGAATTACTTTAACTACGGTACATTCAATCGATCTGCACTTTTGACACTATGCATAGTTATTTAAGATCCATCTGTGGTAAAATTTTGAGGTCTCTAGTTTTATCAGAAGTGGTATAATTTTACGATCGAAATTTGAAACTTTGCGGACAAGAACGAAAAGTAAAGTTAATAACAAGATAGCCCAATGACCGAATAGGTTTTGAAGTTTTATGAATGTAGAACAGACAAGCCTTATCGATATTTTGGAAGACAAATCATGTTAAAAACCAGTAACTCATCTTGTCCTTATAACATTCATCGGTAGGAGCGTAACTCATCTTGTCCTAAAAACATTCATCTGTAATAATGCTGTCCATGTGACATACACACAATATCATCAAATCCTAGTTAATTTTGCCTATGAGAATGGTATCCATGTAATAACACACACAGTCATTTAAACCTAGTCTACTTATCTGAAAAAAAGGCTATCCATGAAGTGAAATACACACGATATCATGTGATCCTAATCTATTTATATGTAGGAAGGCCATCCATGTGAAGAACACTTGAACCAAGAGATGCAATGTCGTCATGTTTATCGGCTCGGTGACCAACCACAGCTTCCCAACTGTAGGGGTCAAACATAAGAAGGGAGACAACACCTAACAACAGAAACAATGCAGGTGATTATTGTAAGTAGCTTTCCTTTTATTTTCTCAGAACCAAGAATCGACATTTTAAAATTATGATTATCACAGAGTGAAAATAATTTCTCTTGCCGTAGAATTTAAACTAACTAAAATGTGCAATGTTGAGTATTGTTTTTATTTTTGATCACAATTGATCTGGTTTATTACAGTTTAGTCAAACAACAGAGAATTTTGTTTATGAGATGAAAGTCTGAACTAGTTAAATTATGTAAATTACTCATCTCAAAAGTTGTGTGTACAGTATTGTCAATCGTTGTCAAGAAACACACAGATCGATATAAAGGCCTAGTGCTCGGGGGCTTTTAAATATGAACACTTAGAAGTGTGAAAATTTGTTTAAATTTAGTAATAAGTTACAATTTATGTAGTGCTGTAACCCAGAAAGAAACCGGGCTCACATTACTATTGTTAATCGTCATCTATAATTATCTATATACGAGCAACAAAGACCGTCCACCGTCGTTTCGATGACATGTTGCACCTCCCCTCCAACTGCCGGCTCGACCGCCCATAAATATGCATCACGTCAAATCTACTATTCATTGTAGTTATAATAAATAACCCGTAAAAAAAGTTTTTGTCTATAAATCAAAAGGCGTACCGCTAAAGATAAGGAAAAAATATACTGCACAAAAATAACTCGCTTTGAACGTCCCGAAAATTTGTACAATATGTAATTGATATTCAATTTTTCAGATTGTCTATGGAGTCTGTATGAGATTAACGACCTATAGCTATCGATGACCGGCTAGCAAATTTCCTTTTATTATATAGGATATATTTATTATTACATATAATTAGCCAGAAACTAGAGCAGGCTAGAAGCAATCTATTTATAAGTATTTGTGTGCACACTCGCATCTCAGGGCATTATATGCATCGCAAAGAGATGACTACACAGAAGGAAAGGAACTATTGATTCAAACAAATTACCATAATGCGCGCTGCGAGAAGTTGTTGCATGTTCTTTTCCCCCTTTTTTGCATTATACATGAGCGTATGCTATGCTACATTGCGTGTCAAATCTTGTTTGTTACTTTCTCCATGGAAATTCTTAGTTTTTTAAGATATTAAGTTCATTTTCCTTACTAAAGTATACCACTTAAGAATGTGTAGAAAGTAAATATATTATCACACTTGATCAATCGAAATTTCGTACCAGCCTTCCCTCACTCCTACAGACATTCAAATATATTAACGACCACCATCTTGATGACGCCGATAGGTTCCTTAAAGCAGACGACGACACCTACGTCATTATGGAGAACCTTCGCTACTTCCTCTCCGGCGAAGAAACTCAGCAGCCGCTGTACTTTTGCCAAAGTATTAGGCCATTCGTAAAACATGGCTTTGCCGCCGGCGTGGCAGGCTACATCCTCAGCAAAGAGTCCTTGTCCAGGTACGCGAAGAGAGGATTTGGCAACGTCTCCATGTGTAAGAACGACTACGGACGTGGAGAGGGGAGGTGCCTTGAAAATCTCAAGGTCGTCCTAAGGCAAAGTTTAGACGCACTGAACAGGACACGGTTTCATATCTATACGCCCGAGACACATGACAGCAAAACTTTATCAAATACGTTTAGTGAGGAATGTGATTTTGAAAATGGACGAGCAGTAAGTTTTTCAGCCAAATTTTTATGAGTGGCATCATAATCAATGATTTCAGATTTCAATCTTTGACTTGCTGCTTGGTTGCGAGTGTGTGCAAATATTATCTATAAAATCTGTAAGATTAAAGATCAGATTTTGAATATTTCTTCAAAAAGTTTGGTTGTTTAATATTTTTCTCTATCTTTATCTTAGATATACAGACGCTCCTTCTATGCAGAAGATAATTGCGTCCACAGATCATGAGAGATGATCTGTTGGCAAGTGATGCAGCGGTCACAGGCCACGGCTATAGGGGTTCCACGCATTACCCCAGCCGCCTAACTATTGTCTAGTTAGGTACCCATTCGGAGCTGGGTGACTCGGGGACTTCTCAGGCCCCGAGAACAAATCCTCACCTTAGTGTGGATTCGAACTCGTGACCATCGGTATGACAGTCGAGAGCGCTACCTCTCGACCACCACGTCCCACTATTACTAAGGGAAAAATAAATTTTCCAACTAAATTTTATTTTAAAAATGGGACCATTTGGAGCAAAATGTGTTGGGATAACTCCAAAATTGAATTATTACACCAAAAAGGTAGGTATCAAAATTTGCCCCAAAACATTATTACTTCCTGTATTAAATGGAAAAGACGTAAACAAGGTAAGGGTTAGCCGGACCGGACGTAACAAAATGATTAGTATGATCATTACTAATACTTCTGATCAAAGATCACACGCTGCATCAAAGTTAGATATTGGCGAAATACTACATGACAAATTATTTAAATACTTTATAACATTGCAATAAAACTAATTAATGTTTTTAAAATAATTGTTTAGAAAGAGATTAAACAATTCTTTTGACAACACGAAATGCAGCTAAGTGCATTATCTAACTATGAAGTGTGGCAACCAGTTTAGTTGGCCTGTATTCTTCCTAATCACAGTTGGTAGTGTCCATCGATTTTTCAGTAACCAATCCATAATACGACCTGTTCTGATATAAATTATGTCGTTTATTAGATCGGAAAAAATCGACATTGTTTGAAAATACAGCGAGAAAACAGCAGAAAATTATTTTCAAGGAATTGAATTTCGGAGTACGAAAAGGACGCTGAAGTTTATTTCTTCAAAAAACAGTCGTAACTGATTTGTCAATTGAAATTTCAATAAGTATTCAAAAGTTATAACCGAACTGCTCCTCTACATTACAAAAAATCAAATCAATTTCAACTCTAATCATCATCAATCACTTCACCTCAGTTAATGTTAATGAGATTTTAAAAGCTGGCTAACATGAAAAATAAAAATAAGATTAATTATCCCTTTAATTTGCATTTAACGACAAATGATTTTTCATTAAAAAAAATATTTATACTAATTGACTTAGCTAAGATTTCAAAATACTTTAGTTATGCTGATTTAAAAAAAAGTATAATGTCCTCTCTCCTTGCACTTTATCATGATGTAAGATTTATAACTTACATAATATTTATTTAAACTATGCGAAGGAATCATGTCCTTCCCATTTTTCTCAAGTGAGCGATTTGCTATGTGCTCATTTGCAGGTGTTCGTTTTGTAACGCAAATTCCCATAGAAAACATTGCGTTTATATATTTCAAATGTCTGTAACGCTTGATCCTGCAACTCCTTCTGAACTATACTAGATAGAGGGTTCGCATCTTTTGCAAATATGTTAATGAAATCCCAAAAATATGCATGACAAAAAAAAAAGTTACTAAAAAGGTTTCTGGATATCCTGAAAAAAACAACCCAACAAAATAACATACTTTGGACAATATCTCGCCAAATATAACATCTATCGGGTTGAAATGAGCTTCAAATGATAGCTGATGATATTTAGAACAACGTTGGAAAAGGATTTTCTTTAAAAATCTATTTTTGTTCGTCGCCCTTAAATTTAGCAACAATGTGTAGATAGCATTTGTTTTGTTTAGTTTCAGAAGTATTTATTTCAAATGACTTTCAATGTAATCTTGATTAGATTTAGTTAACAAAAAAATTCCTAATTTTGGTTTAGAAATAGCTTTTACTTACTCATCCTAGTTTTTATTACTTGTTTTTTTATAAACGCATACTTTTCTGAGAGCCTGATGAAGCCATAAATAGTCATATCTGGCTCGAGAGCCATGGTTTTATTTATCCATGCTCTATTAGATACAGGGGATAACTAAAGTATTAAAAAATTGTCACACAGCTGTTTCTTCAATTGAGTTCCACTAATATGAACAACAAATAAGTATGTATTTTGCATGTAGCCTCTTGAAGTAAAGTTTATAAAAGGATTTTTAAAAAATACTGAGGTATTAACAGTTAATCGTATTAACGTGGCTCTTTTAAATTCTTTTTCATTTCATACATTAATATAAACTCAAAAAATGACGTCACGTCACAATATTTTTTTTTAAGAAACACAATCTGTTAATCTCGAAAGCAATATTTTAAAAAATACTTTTATTTCTACTCTTTCATTATTTTAATATAAAATCGGCAGTTACCTCGCATAGCGTTACGCACAAGACGAACAAAGATCGAAAATTACGTGCACTGGATGCGACCTGCGATGTAGTATAACCCGCAGATTTACTCATAAATAGCGCAAAAAAAAAAGGGGGTCATAGAACGAATACAATCTACATCATAAATAAATCAGAACAACGTCAATGAACCTCGGTGGAGAGGGAAGAACTTCCGACGCAGTTTAAACTCCTTACATGTGCACTGTAGTTAGCTACTTGCACCTCTCACCCTCACTGCAACACTGTTGCTTGCCAACCATAAATTGTGTATTGGCCGACCCTTGTGAGGGTTATTCGTGAAGCTTATTTGCACTTCGTTTGATGCCTGTTCCAGTTATATATGTACATACATACATACATATATATATATATATATATATATATATATATATATACAGTCTAATGAACGAAAGGATTAAAAATTTTGCGGAATCGGTTCGTTCATTAAACTATGCATGATTTTAACGCGGTTGTACATGTTTATCAGGATAGTTGCAAGTTGATGTCACATTAGTGTGATACGGTGGCTATGAAATTTGTCTGGACATGCCACCATTGTCAATAGATGGCACCAGTAAGTCATTACGTGTGAGAGGCAAGCGAACTTAGTAAAGGCAATGATATGAAGGACCGCCCTAGATATGGAAAATAGATACATGTTATCTTATGTAAACTCTTAAAGACGCTCCTTCTTTACAGAAGATTTTTGCATCCTACGCTTATCTCTGGGTTTTTTTTTCTTTTATTAAAAACTGACCCATAACTAATTCACCAATTTCCGCATAGGCAAAAGCATGAAATTTCGAAGAGATATTTAGTACACTCTCACGACAATAATTGGCAAAAATGTATTTTAAAATTAAAACTTATGAGAGTGGGGGGAGGAGGGGGCTGGCACCCAAATGTAATTTTTCCTAAAATCATATTTTTAAAAATTGAAATACATTAATTCTCCGATTTCCCGTGTAAGTAGAAGCATGAAAATGACTATTTTTACCTTTTCCCAACCCCATGCCAGGGAAACAGGTCTTTTATACAAAAAGGAATGTCTTCAGCATAGACACATATTTATTGTGATCATTTGGGTCGTGGAACCAAAGCGTCGACCGTTGTTGAGCCTTCTCGTCCATGAGGGACATCTACCGATCATTGCCGGCGTCTGCACTTCCTACTAGGACATAGACCCCCTACAAGAGCCCTCCATGCATCTCTGTCATGGGCCATTTTCTCCAGGATCTTCCATTCATGGCCAATTCTCTTGATGTCTGCCTCCAGTTCTCGGCGCCAGGTGTTTCTTGGGTGGCCTCTTTTCCGTTTACCCTGTGGGTTCCATTTGAGAGCTTGCCTAGTTGTATTAGAAGCAGGTTTCCTTAGTGTATGACCGATCCACCTCCACCGCTTTTGAAGAATCTCTTCCTCGATTGGCTTCTGTTTAGTCCGCTGCCACAGTTCCCGGTTGCTGTTTTTGTCCGGCCAGTGAATTCTGAGAATCCTTCTTAGACAATGAAGGTCTGGATTCTGATCAGGTTTACAGCCGTTGTTCTCCATGTCTCAGCTCCATATAGCAGCACTGGTTTCACCATGGTGTTAAAAATCCTTACTTTTAACTTGCTGCCTAAGTTGTTGGCGACCCAAACATTCTTGAGTTGCTGGAAGGATGCTCTTGCTTTTCCAATCCTTATTTTGACGTCGGCATCTGTACCACCTCGTTTATCTACCATGCTGCCAAAGTAAACAGATCTCTCCACCTCCTAAAGGGCTTCTCCTTCGAGCATGATGGGTGATTTACTGGTGGTATTAACCTTGAGTATTTTACTCTTCCCTTTGTGTATGTTGAGACCTATGCTAGTAGAAGGGGCTGCGACAATGTTTGTTTTCTCCTGCATCTGTTGTGTATGTGCAAGAAGGCCAAGGTTATCAGCAAAGTCGAGATCATCAAGTTGATCCCACAAAGTCCATTGGATGCCATTCCTTTTCTGCTGTTTAGATTTTTGCATGACCCACTCAATGGCTAATAGAAACAGAAAGGGTTACAGCAAGCAACCTTGTCTCACACCAGTCTTCACCTAGAAAGCATCTGTCAACTGCTGACCATGGACAACTCGGCAGTTTATCCCTTCATACATGTTTCTGATTATATCCGTAATCTTCTGTGGCATCCCATAGTGCCTTAGCAATATCCACATGGTTTGCCTGTCCAAACCGTCGAAGGCTTTTTCGTAGCCAAAAAAGGTGACATAGAGTGGTGAGTTCCACTCTAGTGACTGATGCGTAGTGTCGCCATTTGGTCAGTGCAGGATCTGTTGGTGCAAAAACCAGCTTGTTGGTCCCGCAGCAGAGGGTCTATCGCGTTTTTCATCCTCTTAAGCAATACACGGTTGAAAACTTTTCCTGGGATGGACAGTGGGTGATCCATCTGTAGTTCGAGCAGGAGCTTAAATCTCCCTTCTTTGGGATCTTGATAAGGTATCTCTATTTCCAATCAGAATGCACTTGCTCCTCTTCCCATATCTTCATAAACAAAGGGTGTAGCATTTCTACACTGGTTTCCAAGTCCGCCTTCAGTGTCTCTGCTGGGATGCCATCAGGTCCTGCAGCCTTTCCATTTCTGAGTTGTTTAATGGCCCTGCTATTCTCTTCTTTTGTGGGACTATTACAGTCAATATGCAGGTCAATATCAGCTGGTTGGATATCTGGCGGATTCCTTGGCTCTGGTCTGTTTAAGAGCTCTTCAAAATGCTCCTTCCATCTACCTCTCTGCTGCACATCACTTGCAATGTTGTTTCACATTTTATCCTTCACTGGTCTCTCAATCTTGCTAAAATTTTCCAGATATCATCTTAATTGTATCAAACAGTTCTATCATGTTCCCCTGGTAAGCTACATCTTCTGCTTCTTTAGCAAGTTTGTCAACACATTCTTTCTTGTCCCTCTTGATGCTTTTCTTAACTTCTTTATTTGCATCTGCATAGTCTTTCTGGGATTTGTATTTCTGGGATCGTGTTCGGCTGTTGTTTATTTCTGTTTTCTTTCTTTTCCTTTGTTCTATTTTATGCAGTGTATCTGCTGTTATCCATTCTTTGTGTGCCTGTTTCTTGTTTCCTAGCACTTCTTGGCATGTTGACTGGACTGTTTCCTTCACGTTTTGCCACTTTCCTTCAGTGGACTCGTCTTCGAGTATTTGGCGTAGGGCTTGGAAGCTATTGGACAGTGAGATCTTGAATTCCACTTTTTTTGCTTTGTCCTTCAGGAGGGAGTTCTTATACCGAGACCTTCATGCTGGTTGCACGGTATAATGTCTCTTTAGCTTCAATTTTATCCTGGCCACAAGAAGATGGTGATCTGAGGCAACATCAGCTCCCCTCTTTACACGAACGTCTTGGAGAGATCGCCTTATTTTTTTTACAAATGCATACATGGTCTATTTGGTTCATCGTTCTCATTTCCGGTGAGACCCATGTAGCTTTATGTATTCTCTTGTGCTGGAAAATACTCCCTCCTATTACTAGGTCACTGTGGCACATAGGTCTGCAAACCTCTCACCGTTGTCGTTCATCTCGCCTATCCCTTGTTGTCCCAAAACCTCTTCATACCCTGTGTTGTTATTGCCGATCTTGGCATTGAAGTCTCCCATGAGGATGACGATGTTCCTCCGTGGGCGACCCTGGACTATGGTTATAAGTCTATTGTAGAATTCTTCTTTGTCTCTTTCGTCGCTTTCGTTAGTTAGTGCATAGCATTGGATGACATCTAGGTTGATGCTACGCTTCATTGTCCGAAAGGTTGCTAAAGGAATTCTAGGTCCATGGGCCTACCATCTAATGAGTGCTCCTTGTGCTGTCTTTGATATCATCATGGCAACTCCCAGAGTATGTGGGGCATCCCGAAAATATCACCATCTCTACCGAGATTAATCTCTTCTGTCCCAGTCCAGTCCATCTTGCTTCACCATGGTGAGCTTATAGTTCTTCATCTCCACGGCTATCTGTGCAGCCTTTCCCGCTTCATACATCGTGTGGACATTCCACGCTCCAATAGTGGTGGTGTTCCTGGTTGAGATGATGGTTGTCGGTCTAACAGCTTCCAGATTTTGGCTTTCACTATTAGACGTCATATTTCCCTGCTCAGAGGATCCATCTTCTCCCAGGACTGAAATGACTTTTGTTACTCTTATCGGTGTTTTTGTAACTCTGATTTTTTACACGGCAGGGTTGTTGGCCTTGTGCGCAACCACTTGGGGGGTTGCCCCTCACAGCTCAATGGGTAGCTGCCTTTGTTCGGGTTGGGTCCCTAGCCTTTGTGGATCCCTCCACTTCCTACAAGGCAGTAGGGCTGATTTTGGTCCACCCCGGGTATTTTATTTCCCCGGTACTCTCCGTATCTGGTGGGCTTTCCCCTATCCGCCGGCTGGTGAGGCGCTCGATAGAAGATCAGCAACTCCCACGAGAAAGCGCCGACCGTAGTGAAGTGAAATTATCTTCCTTTTCCCTACTCCAACGCCAGGGAAACATGCCCTTGGACATAAGTAATGTCTGCAGCAAAGACACAGTTTTATTCTGGTCATTTTGATCGTTGGACCAAAATGTCGACCGTAGCGATGTAAAATTATATGTCTCTTTTTTTTCTCATCCGCCACGCTAGGAAAACGTAAGTTTTTTCTAAATTTTTATATAAAAATAAGTACTTTAAGATGAAAATGACTTTTTTTTCTCTGTATTCTAAACGTATATATTGAAAATGCATTAAATACATTTTAATCCCTTGTAAAGACGAGAACGGAAGATTAATAGCTTAGACTTTAGACCATTCATCCCGTGTACGGGCAGATATTTACAAGCGTCTGTTTAGAAAGCTTTTCATCGGGGGACCTCAGAGGTTCAGTGAACTTAAATATGTTTTTCTTTAGTTAAGAACATTGATTAAATAACAAGCTCATCAAATTTAATCACTACTGCGTGAAAGGATTTCAAAATATTTCAGCGGCTAAACCGTAATGACGATATAGAAGCTCAAATTACGGGCTTGGTCGCATAACTCTATGTAAAAGTGTTGGGGCAGAGTTGGTTTTTCGTCGTATGTGGTTGCACCGTGACCATAGACATTGAATCCTTGTTATATCTTTAATACGAAAGAATATTTTTTTCTTATAAATCCCCGATATAACTCTGGACGTATCAGATAACATAATGTCGCCTATTATTAAAAAAAAAAAAAATATCTGAGGACATAAAAATAGCGTAAAGAACCCTCTATTATTTCTATGCGATATCTTTAATCACTTACTCAAATATACATTCAAAACATTATTGAGTATACTACCAGTCTTAAAACAAAGTAATTGACCAATAAGGTTCATTTTGTCCGGCTCTCTATGGTACGTGAAACACACCATATCACTCTGTCTTAGTCCAATGGTTATCACGAATAATATGCAGAGTGAATTTTGAAATTTAAGTAATTATTTACCTATAAAAAATATTTTAAAAATAACACGATATCTAGAGCACTTGTCCCAAGATTTTTATTTGCATCAATTTACAACAAACCGCAAAATTCACAGGATGTTAGCCAATACATGTTTTTGGTTGTTAATAATACATTAAAAAAAAATTTTAGCAGAAAAACAGTGTATACTACTTAATTCAGAAATGTCTCGTTGGCCGATATATTGTGAGCAATCGCACATAACTGTTAATGAATTTGAAACGCGAAATAATAAATCTGATGTACGGAAAGACGGATTAGATTTATTTTATTTAAATTTTTTGCCCATTTATTTTTCACTACTGCTTTGCATTTTTTAAAGACCGAAAATTCAGTTTTAAAATCAATCCAGACAAAAGAAAAAAAAACGTATATGCATAAGGAGGAGACAGCTTGAAAAGCTGATCATTATAAATATACAAGATAAGTGGAAAAAGAAAAAGGATAACATACGTTATTACCTAAATAAAAAAAAAATAATACCTTTTTTCTTATTTAAACTTTGAAATGTCTGTGAAATTTGTATATTCTTCTCAGATGACAAGGATGGTGCGACAAAGATTTTTTTCTGGGCTTGTGTTTAGGCCTCGGTATGACTGTCTTAATTCAGTTTTTTTACGCCACCAGAACGTTCAAAGAATTCTACTTGCGCAACATCCTCACTGAGGGCTGGAAGCAGAGGTTTTCTGTAAGATGACTGAAAACAAAACATTTTATCCAATATGTCATTTAGTGTATACCGTAGATTACAAACACACACATACACACACACACACACACACACACACACACATANTATATATATATATATATATATATATATATATATGGCCACCAAATTCAAAAACATTGGATAAGTGACTGGTTCCTCCATGTGTACATACGTGACTGTAAGTGACTTTATGATGTATAAAAATGAATGTTTGTGTTTTAGTCATTTAAAGTCTTTATATTTTTGTTTGCCATGTAACTAATTATATATCTATACATACATTCACACACAATAAAGACGTATACATATATGAATGTCATGTATGATTGTTCATGTATTATTACCGCACTTGTACAATAAATAAGATGATTAATCCTTAATAGTGTAAAATGAATAAACATACTTATTTTTTAAATTTAACGTTATTTCATACATATACTTATTTTTCGTCAAATCAACTTGTTTCTACTAAACTTTCTTTCAACGCGAATGTTTAACAAAACATATTTCTTTTGTGCTGATAATTCGTTACATTTATGCATGCTTCTTTTACATCTTGTAGGCAAACCTAAATAAAGCCGATTTAAATCTGAAAACAAAAAACAACCTTCCCAGTTAAATCCTATCGGACTTCTATACTGTAATTCCATATCAAAACTGGTTTTCAGAACAAGACAAATGGAAATAATACAATGGTGTTGGACTGGGATTTTATTAATATGCCGCAGGAGAACATTGATAATACTGAATTTCATATAGGTATGTCTTGAATCATGTTGAAATATAAATTACATCCCTTTGATGTTCTTTAAAAAAACAAGTATGTTTGGGCCATACATTTGATATTGATTTTATTGAATGTGTAATTGCTTGTAGAATGGTAGTTTCTTAATTTGGATTTGGTTTTTGCTCATTTTTTTGTGTTGTCTTGATATGTTATCTATATATTAATATCTTCGGATACAATGATGGGTAAACTGTGAAATTTTTATATTTTTATATCAGATAACAATGCAATCGCCAAGAAGCTTTACTCAACTGTTCGCATTGCATGCTGGATATTAACGTCCCCGCAAAACTTAGACACGTAAGTCAAATGGTATCAAACTTTTAAGGAAGATAAAATTATTACACATGGTTATACGCATACCATATTCTACACACACACGAACACACACACACACACACACACACACACACACACACACACACACACATACACACACGCACACGCACACGCACACACACACACACACATACACACACACACACACACGCACACGCACACGCACACACATATATATTTTTTTTTCTTCGCGCTCGTGGGATTTTCTAATGTTTCCATTAGAACATCTTTGGGCTTGGTAAACCCTGGCGGCGCACATCCCTCTCCATGTAATTTCCGGACCTTTTTAGCTCTAGTAATTTCTCAAAATGTGTATACTGGCTTTAACGTGGACTTGATCCAACGCCCCACAGTTTGTCAGGCGAGCGCATTATTCCCTTTGATACTCAAACAAATTTATTTTTGAATAAATTTGTTAACCTCTTTTTATTTTTTTAGTCAAAGTGTAAAATATGACTAAGAACGTGGGGTGGGTGCTTATGGGATTTTACATATTCAGTTCAGTCATTTTCTCACTTATAGATCTCTCTTTTGTCTTCTAAGTTATAAATCTATAATTTTTATTCCAAAACACCTCATAAGCGCCTACCCAAAGTTTAACACCAAGGAGATGTGGTCACTGGGTGAACTCCGGTGGAACGTAGATGTCAACAAAGCAGGCGGATAAGGCCGCTTTAAAAAGATTCATTAAAAGTGCCTTAATTTAATTTTGGTACATTCGATAGATCTGAAATTTTAACACAAACCATTGTCTTCCAATATCTATCTGTGGAAACATTTGGAGATCCCTTGGTTTATCACAAGTGGTTTAAATTTTCCGACAGTTACCAAAGAGCAAGTTAATAAAAACTTGGTAAAATAGCCTAATGAACGAATGTTTTATAAAAATAAAAATAATTTGATACTTTCATAGTGCTGCATCCAGCGTTTTTCTGATCTTTGAGAAGACAAGCCCTATGAATTTGTTGAAAGAAAAGTCATGTTAAAAAATCACTATTTCATCTTCTTCTAACACATTCATCTGGATAATGGCTGTCCATGTGAAATACAAACAATAATCATTAAATTCTTGTCTATTTATGTGTCAGACTGTTATCAATGTTATAACACACACAATCATTTCAACATTGTCTACTCATTTGTCGGATGGCTATCAATGATGTTAAATACCAACGATATCATGTAATCAAAATCAATTTATCTGTAGAAAGGCCATCCATGTGAAGAACACTGGGACCAAGAGATGTAATGTCTTAGTGTTTATCAGTTCGAAGACAAACGCCAGCTTCCCAACTGTAGGGGTCAACACATCAGAAGGGAGAGAACACCTGACAGCAAAAACCATGCAGGTGATTATGATCATTACCTTCCCCTTTATTACTTGGAACCCAGAATCGACATTTTAAAATTGATTGACTTATAGTGAAATTATTTTATCCTCTAAAAGTATAGCATTTATAGTTACTAAAATGAGATTTGTTGGGTATTTATTTTTTGGAATTTTTCACAAGACACAAACGGATTCATATTAAGGCCAAGTGCACGGGGGCTTTGAAAAGGGACCAAATAAAGGGGCTAAAATATTTTAATAGTAACAATAAATTGATAATTTACGTAGTGCTGTATCCCAGGAAGAAACCGAGCATATATGTATATATGTATGTATATTTATATATATATATATATGTATGTATTATGTACTTTGCAAGAAACTTGAGCAGGCTAGACGCAGTAAATACAGAGTGTGTGTGAACACCCGCATCGCGAAGAACTATGCGCTTCGCAATGAGATGTGTATATAGGAAGAAAGGAATTATTGCTTTAAAACAATTACCATAATGCACTCTGCTGGAATATTCTCCCCGTTTTTTCCCCCATTCTTGTTTGTCAGTTTTTCCCAATGAAACTCTTAGTTAAGAATTTAAGAGTGTTTTAAATTTAAATAAATTATCACACTTTATCAAATCGAAATTTCGTACCAGCCTTCACTCACTCCTACAGGCCTTCAAATATCTTTACGACCACCATCTTGATGACGCCGATTGGTTCCTGAAAGCAGACGATGACACTTACGTCATCATGGAAAATCTACGCTACTTTCTGTCCGGCGAAGACACTCAGCAACCGTCGTACTTTGGCCAACGTTTCAAGCCTTTCGTAAAGCAGGGCTATGCCGCCGGCGGGCCGGGCTACGTCCTCAGCAAAGAGGCCCTGACCAGGTACGGGGAGACAGGATTCGGGAACGTCTCCATGTGTAAGAACGACTATGGCCACGAGGATGTGGAGATGGGGAGGTGCCTTGAAAATCTTGGGGTCGTCTTAAAGCCAAGTTCAGACGCACTGAACAGGACACGTTTTCACAACTTTACGCCGGAGACGCATGTCGGCAACAATGTGCCAAAGTCGATTAGTGAAGATTATGATTTCGAAAAAGGAAGAGCGGTAAGTTTTTTTAAAACCTAATTTTTTTTTAATGGTAGTATACTTAATGATTCTATTTGGATTCTTTAACTTGCTGACTGGGTACAATTGTGTGTGATTATTTTCTAAAAAATCTGTAAGTTTAAAGACAAATTTTTGAATATTTCTTCAAATACATTTAGTTTTATAGTATAATATTGTATGATTACTTTGGGAAGAATACATTTTCCAGTAAAAAATAATAATAACAACGGGACCGTTTTAAGCGCAATGTATGGGGATAGGTCAAAATTTTGATTTATTACACCAAGAAGTTAGTTATTAAAATGTGCCACAAAACATGATTACTTCAAGTAGATCTATAAGTTATAAATATATACTTAAAAAATTTCTTTATTATATTTTTTTTAAATATTATTTTCTTCATTTACAGTTAATTTAAAATATATTTTAAAATTTTTTTTTTAAAGTAATACATGAATTATGATTAGAAAAAAAAGAAGAAATGTTGCATTTTATTTGTGTCCCAATCAGGGTATAGGAAACATGAGCGACTACGCCATCAGCTTCCACTACATCCCTCCGGCTAAAATGTACGACCTGGAGTACTACATCTACCACCTGCGTCCATACGGTATACTCAACTTACCGCAGAAGCTCAATGTGTAGTCGTAGTTAACCCTACATCACGAGTCACTGACGCAACGTTGGGCTGTCGATTGTACATCTCAAATCATACAAACAACAAAAAGACGTTTCCATATCTTACATCTTATTATTTATAGTACTGTCCAGTGAGTTTGGAATTGAAAATGGACGACAAAACTGTTTTGCTAAGAAGGCTTTACTTGAAGAATGATGTCGTTCTCTTAACTAAAACTGCGAATGTTATTTTGTGGATAAAACTGCAAAGAGCTTTGTACAATGTGGGTCAGATTAAATAGAGCTTTGAAAAGATTAGTTATTTTTGTAAGAAGTTTCTGCGTTTTCTCTATTCTCTCATATGTTTGTTTATTTTATTTTATTTTTTGTTTTTGTTTTTTATGTTATTTTTTAAATTTTAAAAAAAAATTAAATACAAATATTACGGATATTGAAATGAGTAAGTTTTTTGTTATTATTTTTTTATTTTTTATTTTTTTTTAAAATATGAATTCAAGTATAAGACAGAGAAATCGAGAGACAACCCAAGAGAGAGGGAGAGAAAGAGTGAAATGAAGAGCTAACGAGTGATAGTAAATAAGAGAGAGAGGATGAGGAAGAGAAAAATTTATAAACAAAATAAGAGAAAGAGAGAGAAAGAGTGAAATATAGATTCAAAGAGTGATATAAAATGAGAGAGAGAGACAGAGATAATGATGGGAGAGAGAGAAAAAGAAATCAAGAGATAAAATAAAGAGAGAGAGAGAGAGAGAATTCATGAGGCAAATGAAAAGAGAGAGAAAGCGTGTGTGCATGGAATAAAGAGCTAAAGAGCGATAGACAATGGGAGAGAGAGAGGGAGAAATCAAAACACAAAACCGATAGAGTGGGAAAAGGAGAAACACATGAATTTTATTTTATTTTTTTATATTTTATGAAAATACGGAATTCGCCAATAGCTAGCAGGAATATGGTTTCACTTCCATTTACATTTGTGATAGTCAAGTAATAGCAATTAAAAGTCTTTCCACACAATTTCCCCTGAAACACATCTTTCACAATTTCACAACTTCTCTTGTGAAAGCAGAGGCGTTAATAGGGTTGGTGTCACCAAGTTCGGTTGCTCATGGTGTCATTCTGTCATGACGTATACCATTGAACTCTTTCAAGTTTTCCACTGCAAAATGACGAGATCATGCTTTAAGTTTCCATTTGATGTTTTGGTGTCACCTTGTGTAATGGTGTCACACATTGTGGACCTCACCCCCGCACCCCCATTGTAACGCCTCTGAGAGAAAGTTTATTTAAAGAAAAACATTTTGGCTTGAGGGTGAAGGAGATGGTTATGTGGTCTACTGCCACGTTTTCTTGATTCAGCTGAACACAGGGCGGTATAGCTATCCTAACAGAAAAGGTCAATTGTTATGTGTTTTTTTAAAAACCAAATTTTTCCAATGTAAAATTATACCACTTCAGAATGTCCTAGAGATCTCAAAATTTTAAGACATGGATGACAAAGCATAGAATAAAAATTTCAGATCTATCTAATGTACCGTAATTGAATCTATGCATTTTAATTTATCATTTTATAGCATATGTATTAATAAGTCGTGTTACCCGTGATATTTCTTTACAATTAATATTATTTAATATGACCTTAGTCAAATAAAATAGGATATATTTTAACGGGCCAGATATTAATTATGTAAATATTGATGATGAATTAATGTATGTATGACTTAATTTATTTAAAAGAAACACCTTGATTCGCAAGGTTTGGGCTTAAAATGTTCCCTGCTTGTTTAGTTTAAGTTGTGCAAAAAGTATTTTCTATTTATAATTTTTTTTTTATTGATTTAATGTTATTTGCCTGCATAAAGTTCACAAATTTATCTAGAGTTATGCCGTCCATGATATTATTGACTCCAGCCCACACCAATGAAAAGTGCCTTTAAAAAAGTTAGAAATTTACAACTCAATATAACAATAACTGTTTCATTTATTAGCTACACTTTTAAGCCCGTGCATATAATTCATACATTTAATTCATTTTCGTCTCTAACAGTACCGAACTTTTTTTTATTCCATATGTATTGGGGTATTTTATGGGTCAATCTTTCCAGACAAAAAATCATGTATACTATTTAAAAAACTGAGTTTAAAAAATCTTCAACCTCACAAACACTTTCAATTTTTCTTCAAAAATCCCCAGTTTCATGCGTCAAATAAGTGTTCTGTGTGGATATTCTATTTATAAATTAAATTCTACGGATTTAATGTTGTTCTTCGCATACGGTTTACTGATTTTTCAAAAAAACTATACCAGCTTGAAATATAATGTTTTCTTATACCAAAAATTTATAATATATTAGATTAAAGAAAACACAGTCAAGACGTAAATTCAAACACATATGTATGGTTTAGGTAAAAATTACTGGTAGTCTTATTAGAGGCGCAACATCAGAAGACATAGAAATAACCAGGACACACACATGCACACATATACCCTCCCCCCCACACACACACTTGCATCAATAGACAACTCTAAAACTATTAAAGAAGCAAGTACCATGCCATCGCATTATTCTAACAATAGTCAGTAAATTTGAAATAAATAAATTAAAGTAAGCTTTATCATTCGTCTATCCGTTAATGAACGATATCCATTATTTTACAGTTTATGCATGACTTTTATTTAGGACAATGTGGATATGTTTTTATAGAGCTAACGAATGTTCATTCTCTGTTGGGTCGAGCCGTTAGGCTCTTAGGACCCGGTTCAATTTTTCGCAAGCGAGCCTCATCAAGCGGGCAACGCCATAGAGGTAATCCTCTGCAGGTATTGCAACTTCACCCTCCAAAACCCCGTCCAACTCGGGGAAACATTCTAGTACGTGGGCTACCGTTTCCTCGGGGCAGCCAAAAAGCCGACAGGCCAGTTCCCTCCTGTTGTCAAACTTGTACAGGTAGCTTCTTGTGGGACAATGATCAGTTCTCATCCGTATTATGAGCGTCTGATTACTACGTTCAAGTCTCCACCAGGGATCGCTTTTGCTCGGTCGCGGCATTTTCTGGTATACCTTCCTGGCCGTATTCCCATTTGCCCAGCCCTCAAGCCACTTCTCACGAAATGGTCTTTTAGCCACGACTTGACCCCCAGTTGGGTCAAGGGCTTATCGGGTTGGGGCTGGGCTGCGCCTGCCTTAGCCAGTGCGTCGACCCTGTCTAATTGGGTCGTAGCGCAGTGTCCGGTTATGTACTGTAGGACTTCTCTGCCGCCACGTGCCAGGAGTTCACCTACTGTCTCCAAAATGACACTGACCGTCTTGGCCTCCAGAGAGTATCGATCCAAGGGCTCGAGCGAAAACCGAGAATCGGTGAAGACCACGACGGTCGGGAAACTCTTTCTCTTTGCTAGACGTCGGCGCACTTCCTTCAAACCCCTGTGTATCGCTTCCAGTTCGGCTTCATGACTACTGTTAATAGATCCACACGGCCCCAACAGTTTGACGCTGTCGGATCCTCGCTGAGGGTATTGAATTAGCACACCGTGTCCACTTCTGCCATCTCTGAAAAGTGAGCTGTCTGTAAAGACTTTTACCACGCTGTCTCCATAGGCTTTGATAGTGCGCAGAGTCTCGTCTCGCAAGAGCTCGACGGGACTGGCCCTGGTCACAGCGGCATTTGCCAATGTCAAACGTTTTTCAGGCGAGTCAAAGCTTTCATGTGGCCCTCGAGCAGGGACCAGTTGCATTCGTTCCCTATGTTTGGATAGGGGGACTGAGTCTTCTAGTTCGTAGACCGCGTCCATAAATGAGTGTCGTGTCCTCTACACACATCGGTCTTGTAATTGGTAGCAGGGTTCTGTTACATCGTTGTCTGGGTTATTTGTTATAACCAAACGGACAGGTCAACTCAAGATATAACACTAACACTCTTGAAACATATATAACTTTATTAACAGCATGTCAAAAGTTCCTCCATTTACAAACACGACCTATCTCTCGCTTATAACAGTTGCCTTCTGGCTACGTCACGTTCACATTATTACGTCATACCCTTTCATACCGTGCGCACCGCACCTAACACAAGTAAAAACATTGAAACTATCAGGGAAAACCCAATTACTATATAATGTTTCCGTGACATATCCCCCCTCTTCACTTTAGATTTAACTCACGAAGTTAAATCTACACATGAAATAAGATCAATACCCGATATATCTAACAACAATAAAAAAAAATCAGGGCATGGAATGACTGTCGTTTGCAACCGTAAACAAAACAAACAATTAAACAAGAACATCTCAATTATGTACATTTGCAAGGTTGAATACATGAGCTTGTCATCTTTATCAACCTGCCCTAACAAGTAATCAAAAAGACAATCATTGCTAAATTGTGCACCATAAAAACAACCTAGCTTTATTAGCACTGTCCCCATCATGGGACCTTTTACGGAGCCCTTCTTGCTCATGTAATAATTATCCTCCTATGTATCTTTGCATTCCCCATAGTGGGACCAGTTATGGAGCAGCCATTGCTCTCTCCCGTGAATCTTTAACATCCCCATATATCTTTACAGTTACAGTCCCCATAGTGGGACTCCCCATGTATCTTTACAGTCCCCATAGTGGGACTCCCCATGTATCTTTACAGTCCCCATAGTGGGACTCCCCATGTATCTTTACTGTCCCCATAGTGGGACTCCCCATGTATCTTTACAGTTGCAGTCCCCATAGTGGGACTCCCCATGTATCTTTACAGTCCCCATAGTGGGACTCCCCATGTATCTTTACAGTCCCCATAGTGGGACTCCACATGTATCTTTAATGTCCCCATAGTGCATGGGACGCGTGTGTTATGGGGATCTCCTATCCATCCATACCCACCTATATAATTCTTTATCCTACACAAAAGCATTGATAATAGTAATCATCAATATAAAAATCAAATCATCAACAAAATTCTCAAAACATCTTTATAATCATAAAAAGTGAAAACATCGGAACAGTGCAATCATCATAGGCATGATTCATCTAAACTATATATTTCATCGTAATCAATCTCATGGAAAATTCGTCATGAGAATCTATCATCATTATTACATCTTCTTTACAAAAATGTCCTGAGGTCTCCAGGAACAAAATTTCTTACATCATCAAAAAAATTGTCATGACATCAAAATCACATCTTTAGTACATATAATAGCTAATAACACTGTTAATGAACCTCAGAAATACCTTAACACATATCAACATAATGGCACGAGGTCAAAGGGACTCCAAAATTCAAACCCAAAAATTACCATATCATAATTATTAAGACAAATCCCATACACAGATCCTCTTTATTTACGGACATTAATACACAACCTCCCAAAAAATATACCTTAAAAATCATAGCCATTGGTCTTGATGGTGGTATATATCTTTTGTCCCCTATCTTAAACAAAAATCGACCCTTGTTTCCATTATACAGGCTGATGTATCCTAGCGCAAGCCTACGCGACCCTTCCAACATGGCAACAAATATGTTGCAACTGGTGTCAATATAACCCTGACCTCTATTAAACTTTTGACATTTCATGTGTGTGTCTTTTTATATCTCGGCGTACCAGCCATCTGCCCCCACACGACTCAATATTTCCTTGAGGACCCCAAGGATTAATAAACTCATTAGCCGTAACGAAAAAGCAAGATGGTCCTCTCTTTTTCACGTAAACCTGTCCTGTGAGGTGTCGGTCAAAGTCGTTTAATTTCTGGCCAGTCTTTACCGCACATTGTCACTGTCCCTGTCCATGTGTAGCTCTGTATTTGTCTTTGTGTGTTTATGGAGGTCATAAGCGTCACCTTTGTGTTGCCGTGCAAAAAAATGTTCCTTTGAGCACATATATTGCATTGTGAACCCACTGCAGCAGTTATCATTAATTTTCTTATTTTTCTCCTTGCGGACTATCACCATTTCAGCACCCTGTGCGGCATGTCTATCTCTGTATTCATCACATTCAAAATTTGTAGGTTTCTTTACCTCTGTGGTTTTAATCGGCTCGGCCATTTCCTCAATAACTTCCAATTCATCTGAAACGTTCTGATTTCCGTTAACTTTTGTCTGTCAGGCTCCTATAACCCAATGATACTCATCTTTACTATATGGGTCAATACTTTCTTCCTTGTACGCCTGATGATTTTGAGACATAAATTGTTCCTTCTCAATTAGTAATTGAGACTTTTTGGACCGTTTCTGCACCCCAGCTGTCATATCTGTATCATTCCCTGTTAATCTCATCATCCAGTTAGACATGTTCTCTACTTTTTCTTCTATGATTCTCCATAATTCTAATTTGTCTTCTTTGTTATGTGCTACCTTTATTCGTACCACCTTATTTTCTTCTTCTTTCTGAGTCATTCTTTCTTTATTCATTCTCTATCTTTATTTCCTTTAGCTCCTTCTGTAATTTCTCTACAATTCCATCTGTATCAGTCAGCGTCTTATTCAGCCCTGTTATATTTTGGTTGGCAATGATTAAGTTTAACTCCATCTCTGCTAGCTTTACGTCTTTACCCTTAAAAATATTTATCAAGCTAGAATACACTTTTTCCAGTTCAGTATTTTTCATGTTCAAGTTCATGTACTTTAATTCAGCTTCATTTAGTTTTATTTTATGCTCCGTCTTCAATTGCTCTAGTAAATCGTCCCTTTCAGCTAAGGCTTTTCTCAGATCTGCTGTTTTTGTGTTCGCAATAGTTATATTTGTATCACTTTCTATCAGTTGTTCATCTTCAATCTTGACTATATTTATGAAACTAGACAACTCTTTCCGATTGAGTCAATTTTCAATTTTAAGCTTACTACCTCGACTTCATTTTCATCTAATTTTGTTTTGTGGTCACTCATTAATTTTTCTAATAACTCATCTTATCATGTCGAAAGTTCCTCCATTTACAAACACGACCTATCTCTCGCTCATAACAACTGCCTTCTGCCTACGTCACGTTCACACTATTACGTCATACCCTTTCATACCGTGCGCACCGCACCAAACACAAGTAAAAACATTGAAATGTCAGGGAAAACCCAATTACTATATAATGTTTCCCTGACAGGTTCGTCATGCTTAAACCTACGGTATCGCTCAACCGTGGTCATGATTGCCTTTTCTCGGCTTATCGCCAGGGGTTCTACGTTTGCCATAATTTCTACCGCAGCGGTGGGTGTGGTACGTAACGCCCCGCAAATGAACCGTAGAGCTTGGTTCTGTAATCGGTCCAGTCTCTCTAGAGCAGTACGCTCGCAAAGGCCTGGACCGGGAGGCTGTAGTCAATAGCACTTCTCACGCTACCAAGATAGAGAGCTCTTAGTAGTCTTGCGTCTGCACCCAAACTACTGCTAGCAAGCTTCTTCACCAGGGACAATTTAGCTGTGGTTTTGGCACATAATCCCCGCACATGGTTATGCATCTGTAGTTTCTGGTCCAGCTTTATACCCAGGTACTTTGGTGTCTGATCCCAATGTAACCTCTTTCCGCAGATCTGAAGCACCACCTCATGCTTCAGAGCATTCCGTCCATTAGTGAAAATGGAATGGGCCGTTTTTTCCGTATTGACTTCTAGGCGTTAATGATTGGCGTAATTTTCAATAAGATTTAGATCGTTCTGCAGCCGGTTCTGCAGTGTTGCAACGTCTTTTCCTGAACTCCATATCATCAGATCGTCAGCAAACATGGCATTCTGGGACTCGAAAATGTCTTGTAGGTCGTGGACGTAGGCTAAGAATAATGTACAGCTGAGCGCTGAACCCTGTGGGAGTCCATCTTCCAGTCGTGCCTCGCTGGATAGCGCTTCTCCTAGCCGTGTCTTAATCGTTCGGTCCGTGAGAAGCAATTTTATCCAGCTGTACATTTTAGCAGTGACACCTAACTGCTGCAACTTGTAAAGTAGCCTTCCCAGCCACACCTTATCGTATGCCAGCTTCAGATCGAAGAACACCGTAACCGTGTGGTTCTTCATCTGAATTTCGTTTGTCATGGTAGTGCTTGGTTCATCGGGTTGCGTCCCTTGCGGAACTCACCCTGTGCCTTCGGAATGCTTTTGGTCTTTTCGAGGTACCAATAAAGCCGAGCGTTCACTAAACGTTCACCCACCTTCCCCACACATGACGTGAGGGAAATGGGCCGGTAGTCCTTTTTCCACAGCCTCGGCAGTACACGTTGAATAGAAAGGTTTTTGCTTAAACTATACCCTGCTTGTTTAGCTTAAGCTATGCAAAAAGGATATTATCAATGGCTAAGAAATAGTGATGTTGCCATGTAGGGTTCAGAAATATTATTATCGCGTGCCCTTACAAATGGATAGCATTCTTTAAATCGTGACAACATTGCCACTTTTTATAAAAAAAAACAATTACGCTTATTAGCCTCACTCTAACACCAATGTATATAATTCCTATATATGTATATTACATTTTCTAATTTAAAATCCTAGAGTGTTTACGTTCGATATAACTTAGTATGATGTTAATTTATGGAAAAATTGATTCAAAACACCCACTTGTATCATGTAAGCACCAAAGCTAAAGAAATCTTACATCTAACAAATATTTGCAATTGTTTCAAATGCAGTTCAGTGTGCACTTTTTTAATTTATAATTTTCATTTTATACAATTTTGATGTTACTATAAGTCCGTATAAAATTTGCTTCAGTCCGATTATTTACGTAGTGTATAAAAACTTATATTAAAATATAAGCTTGAACATTTTTTAAATTTCTCAATGTGTCGATTCATGACAGCAATCGTCAAAATAATGAGCAAGGGCCATCTTCTTCACATATGAAACTTAACATAAAACCATATCTGAGAAACTTGATGATAAATTCATCCCCTTCTTAACAATTTTTAAGTCATATTTTTGTAACTATACATAAACCCATTTCTTCTTAGAGAGACCTTGTATGTTGTTTTCAATCTTTAGTTTCACTTTTAGCAATCTATAAAGTCAATCTTTAGTTTACAACTAATACAAACACACACTCACACTCATACACAGATTACACACACATACACACATGAACACACTCACGCACATGCTTATTCCCACACTCGGATTATCAACATAAAAAATAATAATCAATAACCTCAAATAAATCATTGCTCCTTTTACATTGTTCCCTTTCCCCAATTTAATATGATAAAAGCTTCATTACGTCACATCATTTATTACTTTACAGCGCGCAACAACACATGCTCTGTTTATCTCAAAACCAAAATCATTATAATTTTGCGTCTATATTTTCATTTTGAAAAAAAAAAATAAGAGTTACCGTACATAGTGGATTCACACAGACGCGCCTTAGCGCAATATATATAAGAAATATATATACGATTTTACGTAATTGTTTTAGCCTTTTTTGTGCTTAAACAGTGATTTTGTATATGTGGGTAATAAGTAGAAGTATTCTTTTTAATATTGAGTGTCAACTTTCTCACCTTTTAAAAAATAACTTTTATTGGTGGGGCCAGGAGTCAATAATATCGTTCAACCCTTGGTGGCATAAACACTATAGCTTAGCACACTATTTATATACCTTTTGCACAAATAATACTAAACCAGCACGATAAATTTTAATTCCAAACATTGCGATTCAAAATTTTTCTTTAAAACAAATTGACACCACACACACACCTCCCTAAAAGAATCAATATCGACATAACTAATATATCGCTCATTAATACAAATATCCTATTCGTTTCAATAAAATGTTATGCTTAAATTTGAATAGAAATGGTGTTTGGAGATCTTCGTAATGAAAAAAGTAAGCCTAAGAAAAGATTTTAAAGAGCTAACGAAAGTTAAAACGTTTAAATCAAAACTAGTTAGATTTCTAGAGCAATGCGGTTGCGTGGCTGTACTCTTCTATAAGGTGTACAATATATTTATTGTAAAGACATATCGCGTGTATTACGACGTATATATATATGTTCTAGCTGCAGAAAGTGCGTGTTCTGGTGAAAAATACACTAACAACAACTGATATTGTAACATAACAGCTTTATTTAATTTGAGCAATATCATACGAGGATAAAGTTTTGTATACAGACTGATTTCAAAGTCAGGTCATGTGGTTCACTAAATGGCAATTTTCTTTTGAAATGTATTCATTTTCTTGAAAAAAAAATGTTATTTTTTTAAAGTCTCTTGATTTAAAGTCGAATGCCTACATAGTATAAGTTACATATTGAGGCCTTAAAAGATATGTCCTTTTATAAGCTTTAAAAAAACTACCTGAAAAAGGCTTAAATAGAAATATAAAGAAAATTAATTATGTAAGTGGAAAAAGAATATCCCAACTTATCGCTTTTCTATTACTAGACTAAAATTATTGGAAGAATTTACAATGAGATAATAATTTATTAGAAAATCATTATCTAAAAATTTTTAAATAAAACGAAAACAAATTTTTTTATGTTATCATTTATGTTAAAAGAAAATAATTCTTTTAGACCAATAAACCTTCCACTAGGCTTAACTATTCACATAAATATTATCTCCTTCAAAATTATATTATTCGTTTTGAACTAATTTCATTCTTAGATTATAAAATGGTATGAGTGTTTTTGAGAGCTTTTTCGTAGAGCCCAATGAAGCATATGAAAATATAGTTTTCATGTTTTTATTTGAGCCTTGCCCATTAGATTTAACTGTTATTCTTGTAGCGTAAAAAGGAAAAAAAAATATTCGCTATTGAAGCAGAAATACCAAAATTCATGGGTAATATTTAAATTCATCATACTTTCTATTTTCTTGACATACATATCGCTAAGCACAAATTCGCTACAGCCCCCCCTACCCCACCTGTGGAAAAATTACTTTTAAGCCAGATTAAAAAATTATTGTTTTACTCTTTGAGAAATTCCATAAATGACGTCACGCGACCACGGGGGTGGGGGTCAAGCATTTGTGTCGATGTGTGAAGAGGGTGAGGGGAGGTAAAAGAAATATGACGTCACATAAAAATTCGCAACTTTAAAAAAGTTCCCTTAAAATATTTGATGACGTCTTCGGGCGCTTCAAACGTGTAAATGATATTCGAGTGCAGCCTTACTGAACACATATTTAAATGATATAAAGTAATTTGCAAAATGCTAATTTTCAATAAGAAAATAAGGGTTTTTGGTAGCATGGTGGGGGGTTTAAAGCTTTTTTGAAAGTTGACAAGCGAGGTTGGTGGTAAAATAAGCAATAATCGCCGACGTCATTTATAGACAGCCCCTTTAAAGTTTCTTGTAACTTCGTGTTTTTCCATTTTGAAATTATAGAAGAAATACATTAGAACAATACACATTTTATTGTCTTCAACACTGCATGAAGGGCCGTCTATACATGACGTCACGATCCTGGGGGTGGAGGCGGAGAAGGGTCACGCATTTGTGACTATGTAAGAAAGGGGGAGGGGTTGGTGTTTAAGAAATCAAAATCACATCATTTGTGCTACTTAACATAAAAGTTCCTCTTGATTGCTCACAATTTATTTAGCTACATTTTCAATGGCTTCACACGTGTTACGATTTTAGATTGCAGACTTACACAAAATACATATTTTAATGACAAAAATGTAATTTGAAACGTGGTAACTCTCAATAAGCTTTTTTTTTTTTGGGGGGGGGGGGG
>MUZC01000609.1:20752-58718 GCA_002072015.1 Radix auricularia | reverse complement strand
TCAAAGCTTTGTGACGTCATATTGGAGAGCGGGATCTTTGTGACGAGGGGGAGGGGGTGGTAAATCACGTGACGTCATTCATGGACTGCCAAAAAAGTTATAAAATATAACTAAATAAGCATTGAAATCGCCATCCCGTCATGTTTATATAACGACTGAGACAACGATATGCGAAAGAAAAACATCTGCTAATTTAAAGAAATGGAAATATAAATCAGACGAATATATGTTAGCCACGTTAGAACGATTCATCTGAATCAAATATTTATTACTTTTAAACAATTAACAGTTCAGAATTTCCGTTTTATTAAATTTATAATACATTATTGCCTACAGTCTTGACTGAGTCGGTCAAGGATGCCGTTTGCAGTCTGGGTGGTTTATGTTACTAGGCTTAGTATTATGCCGATTAAATTTTTTGTGCTTACGTACTCATTCAGTGTAGACCCCCCCTCCTCCGTACTCATCCATACGCAAAATGCCATTTTTCGAAAAACCCCTCCCACCTGCTTGCGTACGTAATATATGGATGGCCCCCATGACTTAGCAACACGGCTGTTAATTAGAATTGTTCTTATTTCTTCGTGATGTACTTTTTTGTCTTTTCTCTCCCCCCCCCCCACTTAATATTTTTACATTATTTACTAGAAACTCTGCGGCGTATTCTACGTCGCTGGCATCTAGTGTAAGATACAATACAGAAATGAAACAGGTTTAAAGTTTCCTAGCGAAGGAAGACACGCTTTTTAGAGCGCATACAATAACTCGTTACCTGTTGAAGCATTCCAGAAAAAGCAGGCAGCATTGCAATTTTTTTTAAAAATGTACTATATTTGAAGCTGTTGGATTTTTTAAAGGGTAATTGATTAATAATAATAAGTTAGACGGCGTTGACATAAATTGAAAGAAGTCTCCATGACAAAACAAATGTCTTCAGCATAATTACGGTGTTACTGTTGTAATGTGGGTCGTGGGACCAAAGCATCGACCGTGGCGATGTGAAAATGACTGTTTTACCACCTTTCCTCACCCCCACGCAAGGCAAACAGGTCTCTTAGACATAAAGAATGTCTGCGGCATAGGCACAGATTCACTGTGATCATTTGGGTCGTGGGACAAAAGCGTCGGACGTAGTGATGTAAACTTATCTGTCTCTTCCTTTCCCCATTCCAACCCCAGGAACGCATCTTTAATTTTTCTTCTATATTTAAAAATAAAATATGTACTTTAAGATAAAAATGCCCCCCCCTCTTTTTTTAAACGTACATATTACAAATGCATTAAATACATTTTAATCAGATTGTAAAGACGAGTAACGGCGGGTTAATTGCTTAGACCATTCATCCCGTGTACGGGCAGAGATTTACAAGCGTCTGTTTAAAAAGCTTTTCATCGGGTGACCTCAGGGGTTCAGTGAACTTAAATATATTTATCTTCAGATAGGAACATGGATTAAATAAATATCCATCTCAATAAATGTTAATCACTACTGCGTGAAGGGTTTCCAACCATTCCAGAGGCTAAACCCCGTGACGAAGCGCGGGGGCAGGGGGGGAGATATGTCTTTGGGCGCAACGTTAGGGGGCGCAAATATGAGTAATAAAATTTATTATATAATTTAATTTTGAAGTAAACTAATGTATCCCAAATACGTTTGAGAGATTGAATTTTGGAGCTCCAAAAATACCTTAATTACAAACCAGTTAGCAAGCATGATTTTGGCGCCCCCATTGAGCTTAAATGGGCGCTATTCTACTCATAAATAAATGACACATCCACAATGTTGGAATACTGAGGACGTTTTTTTTTAAATATATGAAAAAAAAACTTTTGAGTTGCTGTGAGTGAGACTAGGGGAGCAGTAAGAGCCGAATACGATTCTATTACTAGAACAGACAGAGACGACACTAAAAGCAACCACAATCACCAAGACAAGAAAAAGGAGTGGCTTAAAGCAGTTCTTCTCAACCTGTGGTTGGAAGATGTGCCAGGTGGTCCGCGAGCAATGCATTAACTCTATGCACTGTATAATTCATTGAAAAATACTAGCAAGTAAAAGAATTAACGCAGACTTAAAATATATTTTTTATCTGGCCATAATTGTTTTTAAATTTTGTCCAGGCTCGTCCATTAAATTCTCATCTCTTGCTTCCTTATGTTCGAATATGAATCTTGACCATTAACAGTTACTGATGACGTAAGAGAGTTTCTTGTAGAAAAAATTCAAAGCAAGTTGATGATTTGAACAATATGGTTTGCTGTTTTTGGCTTACTTGGCTGAGATTCTACAATTCTGCAAGGAAAGCAGACACTTTTTCACTGAGAGTAATATAATGTGTCTGCTTTTACGAAAAAGCTTTAAAAAAAATATTGTTTCAAGGTAACTTTGAGATGTTTGATCAATTGTATGAAATCACCGAAAAACTAGAAAATGCTGAAATAAATAAACAACTGTTGATTAACTTGATTTCTGGTCATATTTAATCAATGCAGGGTCAATTTTAATTATCCTCTTTAGATTTTTATCATGGGTTGCCAGTCCTCATCTCACACACATTGACTCATCAAATGAAAGTACCAACATCGTTATTAAACCAATTCATTGAAATGACTGGCGAATACTAGCGATACCACTTTGAATATGTTGCATCATAAATTGGGCTTATTGAAATTTTGGAGCATTCCGAACTGTCTCAGAAATCTTTAAAATACTTTTACCCTTTAGTACCTTGTGAAAGTGGATTTTCTGAGTCGCTTAGAAGAAAAACGAAACAGTGTTTGTACTAAATAAACAAATATAACAGCATTTTAAAACAAACTACTGTTTATGACTTAAAGTTTTTTTATTGTTAGCTAGTGGAATTAAAAAAGAAGACAATGAGATAAATACAAATGACATTTGTTCGTTACAAAAAAAAAAAAAGGAATCAGCTGTTGAGTGAAATCATAAAAAGAACAAGTACTACGGTATCTTAGTTGACTCAACACTCGATCTAGGACACCGGGAAAAGCATTCTCAAGTCATCAGATTTGTAGATGTTCATTTTTAAACTAAAAAGAGTAACCATCAAAGAATCATTTTTAGGTTTTGTATGTATACATTCCAAACACGAAGCAAACCTTGAATGAGTTATCATAGAGAAACTGGAATCTAATAGCATACAACTAATCGACTGTCGGTCACAATGTTATGACAATGTTGCAGTAATGACTGGGCATATATCCGGGCTTCAACAGCGAATATAAGCTAGAAATCACAGAGCCTTGTTCATCAACTTTGAGAACCACAGCTTGAACCTAAAAGGAGCACACTCAGCTAAGCGGTATCCAGTTGTTATCCCGTTTTTGGAACAGTTGAAAGAATATAAATTATTGTTTTGTCCCGTTCTACAACTCATTGGAAAGAATTAAAAAGAGTTGTGTCTATCACAATGAAGAGGAAGATATGAACAGCGTAATTTATAGACACCAACAAGAGATTTCAATTAGGTTTTTACTTGCTGAGGAAAAAAAAACACGAAACACTGCGTTAAAATTGCTTAGATTTTGCTAAATTCTACGACTCTGACGTCAATGGTCACAAATTATGCACAGAAATATGAGACTGAAAAATGCTGCTCAGTTCGTTCTACCGCAAACTCCTTTGGATCTTTTTGGTTTTATTGTTTCACATGGAGATGACATATTTCCGAATCTGCGGATTTTCAATTCAAATACATCTAACAATAACTGTTTCAACTGAAAGCTGTGAGCAGTCCTTCAGCAAACTGAAGCTTATTTTGTCTTATTTAAGTGCTTCAATGGGTCACGATCGTCTGGCTTATCTTGGACTCTTTAAAATCGAAAGAGAAACACTTGAGAATATCAATTTTGACAACGTTATTGACGAGTTTGCGACATCCAAATAAAGGAGGATCAATTTATTTTAGACTTTGTGTATTCGAGTCATGTAAAGTTAGTAGAGCATTTTTTAAAAAAATAAATTATTTACAATCGTATAGAGAATTATTAGTCTGTATTCTATTTCATTAACATACCAGATGCTTAGCAAATGAAACATATACAACCGTAAAATTTCAAATTTTTCTCGGGGGCTCAATGAACCCCCAGAATCATCTTTCGGTCCGACAAGGAGGGCATCTTTTGTGTCATGTCCCCGGGCGCACATGACACTAGCTACATCACTTTCTAAACGTAATGACACATAGAAGACAAAATTACGGGCATGTTCGCATTTATCTGTGTGAAAGAGTTGGAAGCGGGGAGGGGGGGTTGTAGTCTTTTATGGTAGAACCGTGGCCGTAGACAATGAATCCTTGTTCTAACTTTCATACAAAAAATATTTATTTTTAGTATATCCGATAGAACTATGTTGGTATCAGGTAACAGAACATCACCTGGTATTAAAGACAGAAAAACGAACGAGGTCATACAAATAGCCGAACGAACCCTCTATTACTTCTATGCCATATCTTTAATCACGTATTCACATTTACATTCACAACATTAGTAAGTATAATACTATCCCAAAACAAAATAATTGACCAATAAGGTTCATTTTGTCCGGCTCTCTATGATACTTGAAACACACAATATAACTTTGTCTTAGTCAAATGGTTATCACGAAAAATATGAAGAGAGAATTTAGAAATTTAAGTTATTATTTCTCTATAAAAGAAAATTATTTTTAAAAAAAACTCGATATCTAGACCACTTGTCCCAAGATTTTGATTTGCATCAATTTACAAGAAATCGCAAAATTCGCCGGGTGTTAGCCAATTCATGTTTTTTGTTGTTTAAAATCCATAAAAAAATTATGCAGACAAACAATGATGTACTTTTTAATTCAGAAATGTCTCGTTGGCGATTTATATTTATGTGGCCGATGTATTCTGAGCTGTCACACACACATGTTAATGTCTTTAAACGCGAAGTAATAAATCTTGATGTAAGAAAAAACGAATTCGAATTATTTTATTATTGGCCCAATGTATTTTTACTACTGCTTTAAATTTTACAAACGCGAAAAATTCAATTTTAAAAATCAATCCAGATAGATAAAAAAAATACGTATATACTTAAGGAGTAGACAGCTTCAAAAGCTGAGAATTATAAAATACACACATTAAGGGGGAAAAGAAAAATAAACAAAAGTTTATTACATTTGTTCTTATTTAAACGTGCAGATATCTGTGAAATTTGTATATTCTTCCAAGATAAAAAGGATGGTGCGCCCAAAATTTTTTCTTGGCTTGTGTTTAGGCTTTGGTATGAATGTCGTGTTTCAGTTCTTTGACGCCACCAGAACGATCAAAGGATTCTACTTTCAAAACACACCCTCTGAGGGCTGTAAGCAGAGGTTTTCTGTAAGGTGACTTTTTAAAATAATATTTAATCGACTAAGTCATTGACTGTATACTGTAGATTACAAACACACATAAACACCTCTGCCCACACATAGATATGGCTACGAAATTATTATTATTATTATTTTTTATTTTATTTTTTTTATGTCTTGAAAGTGAATTTGATTATATCTCTTCTGAAGCCTTACATAACATTATATCATGGGAATACTTACACAAGAAAATACATGATTTTGAAGAAAATATAATGCAATAAATACCAAAAAATATGGAAAGCTTCACGAATTGGGGTGTCATTTGCATCGAAATTCGAACACTTAAGATAACTGCTGGTTTCTACATGTATTGAATAATATTTGTTCATGACCTTGTGATGTATTATAATGAATATTTGTGTTTTTGTCATTTAAAGTCTTTATATGTTTTAGTTTCCATCTATATATATTATATATATATATATATATATACAAACACACAATAAACACGTATAATTATATGAATGTCATGTATGTATGTGCATATGTATTTTTCTCTATTTCCGTAATTACAATGAAACATAAATCTTAATAGATTCTTACCGCACTTGTAACATAATCAAAATGATTATTCCTTGAGTATAGATTAAAATGAATAAAACATTCTTACTTTGTCTATATAAACAGTTGATGCAATTATATGTAATGTTATTTCATACATGTATTTATTTTTCTTTAAACCATCTTGTTCGTACAAAACTTTTTTTTTTCCAAAGCGAATGTTTAACGAAACATATTTCTATTTTAATTATAATTTGTTACATTTATGAATGCTCCTTATACATGTTGTCAGTGGCGCAGCTAGGGGGTTGTGGGGGCGGTCCGCCCCGGACGGCACTAATTTAAAGGGCGGTATTTAGGGGCATTTATTTTTAAAAAATAGAGCAATTTTTGACAACCGCCATTTTTCTTTTAAAGGGAGGAAACCAATTTGAAACAAAAATAATCATTATTTCGAATCTGAATTAACGGATCCATACAACATCTGTGGATGTTATAACTAACGCAAACCCTCTCAAAAAGAAAAAAAAATCGTTCAAAAAAGGAAATGATTTCTTTGGAAAATTAAGCGGTATGCGTCTCAAATGATTCTAATATAAGAAAACTGCACACAAAAAAACACATCCCCATTAGGCCGAATAATATGTCCTATTAATATCACCACGATAGTTCTGCGTTTGTGCGTGGAATTTCGACATGCGCAGAATGATGCGCCAACAAGTACCTACGTGACATGGTGTTTCAAATATCGTGTTTACCTTGGAAGTTGTAATTTACATTACTATTTCAGTTTTATAAAGTTATTTTAAGGTAACTAAATAAAGATTAAATGTATTTTGGTTTCATTGCATTAAAGTAGCACACATAATTTGTGTTTTTCATTAACAAATTGTTGTTAAATAACAAAAGCTAAGTCATTCTTGTTGAAGCAATGCGTAACTAATTTTATTTTAATTTTATGGAAGATTATAAAGATTTAGCACAAGAACTTGAATATATTCAAATTTATCCGTTAATAAACATCGCTATAACATAAATCATTTCGAAAAAGACATATTTAAAATTTTCAAACTTCTTGGAAAAAATTGATATCTGAATTAGTAACTAGTAAAATTTTTACCATTAAATAGATTTTTTTATTACCATTGACAAGGAACAGTTCAAATTGAACGAAAAAGGTTCCAGGTTTTCATAGCTGTACACAGGGCCAGTCATTGCAATTGCGGGCCTTATGCAGCTTAGTAAGCTAAAATGGATGCGTGGAGCGCATTTTGGGTAGGGATAAGGTATTAAGAAGGATATTAAGTTAAAATTAAGATAGGTGGGGCCAATGAAAGCGTAAACCCAGTGCAGCCGCATAGGCCGCATAGGTGGCTGTGTCTTAAGACCAGCCCTGTTTTTTTTCTACACTACATAAATAGGCAATAGGTTAGAAAAACAGAGAGGGGGGATGCCCCCATGATCTATTAAAATATATTAAATGGTATAGATTGGAAAATTATTTACCCAAGATTATAATTTTGCTAAGAATGTTTTAAACAATTGCTATCAGTGTATCTAGTTGTGTAAGGAGCTTCTCAAAACTTCAGTTGATTAAAATAAATTAATTTCGTTCAACATAATTTAAGACTACAAAATTTTGCAAAATTGTCTAAAGATTGAACAAGACATTTGAAATAATTTAAATTTTGATAACATAATACATGATCTTCTATTATGAAAGTTGATTAGTAAATGTATAAATATGTTTACATACTAATGTAAACAATTTCTTTATTTATAAAAGAAACCAAATATTCATTTTAAAAAAATAATAAAAAAGAAAAAGCACATTAATTGTTAATAATTTTGAGTGTAAATTTGGAATATGTTTTCTATTGTCTCATTTGACAGGTGGGGGGCCAGTGACCTCAATAACTTTCTTTTGGCCTATGTCACAATTTATGTAATGTGGGTATCGCTTCTGTCACTAAGCGCACACTTCTGACACCAATGTAACAGGATGGTCAGTTCTGACACCAATTTAATGTAACAGGCCGAGGTCCCCGTTTCTCACTTTCTCGTGATTGACCTCATTTTGCGCTTCTTTGTGGGCTTATCAAACAGTCTCCGCTCTCATACAATAATTCACTTTAATAATCAAATCCAGGAAATATGTTCTTTAATAGTTCAATAACAAATCTGTACACTTATTTTACAATATACAACAATGTTCATTTTGCTTCAACTAGCTTCATCTCTGTCTCGCAACTTCTCAACTTCTAACCACCGCTCGAGTCATGTCCTCGTGTTCTCTCTCCATGTCCTTCTCGTGACCACACAAACGTGATTTTTTCACTGGCCTCCTTTTGACCCTGAAACACCACTTTTCTCACGTGACAGCCTATAACAAAAGCAACTTATTCAGCCTCTTTTATTAATGCTTACATAAATATCGCATGGAATGGTAAACATGTTCCACACCTTTTACCTCTACAATGTACTTCATTTCAACTACAATTATTTATCATTGTCTATTAATTTATAAAAACCATCATACGATTGACTTAAGTGGCCGTCCTCAAATGACGTCACGCGATTTTGGCTGATATTTCAATTCTTGCCCCTCCCCCCTTGGTCACACGTCGTCACAAAAACTTAGACCCCTTCTTTAATGTGACATCATAAAGATTCCCCCCCCCCCATAAAATCCATATTTTTTATTTGAAAATGAGCATATTTCCAATCAATTTATTGTCAGTTAAATATTTTTAGTGTAAGGCTGCACTCTAATATCGTAACACATGTGAAACCATGTTAAACTTAATTTTAAAAAGTTTCGGTTATCATATATTTAAGTTGAACTTTTATTTAAATTTGCGCGTTTTGATGTGACCTCAAATGTGTGACACCCTCTCCCCCCACATGTGTGACGTAATTTGTGGACTCCCTTAAAAGGGCGGCAAATTGGAGACCGCCCAGGGCGGCAAAAGCTCTAGCTACGCCGCTGCATGTTGTAAGCCAAACTAAAGCAGATTTAACTCAGAAACAAAAAGCATCTCAGTTAAATCCAAAAAGATTTCTACACGTATTTCCATATCAAAACTGCTTTTCAGCACAAGGCAAATGGAAATAATACATTGGTTTTGGCCTGGGACTTAATTAATATGCCGCAGGAGAACATTGATGATACTGAATTTCATCGAGGTCTGTCTTGATATATGTTGAAATATAAATTACATCCCTTTGATATTTTTTAAAAGTATTTTTGGGCCATAAATTTGATATTTTTAATGTGTAATAGCTTGTAGAATGTAGTTTCTTAATTAGGATTTAGTTTTTGTTAATTTTTTTTTTGGGGGGGTGTTTTTTTTTTTTTTTTTTTTTTTTTTTTTTGTTGTGTTGATTTGGAATCTATATATTAATATCTTCGGATACAATCATATGTAAACTGTGAAATTTACATATTTTTATATCAGATAACGATGCAGTTGCCAAGGCATATTACGACGCTGTACGTATTGCATGCTGGATATTAACGTCCCCGCAAAACTTAGACACGTAAGTCAAAGCTGATTTAATATTTAGGTACGATAAAATTATAACACACGGCCATACGTGTACCATATTCAATACACACACACAGACTCACACACACACACACACATTTATATAATATATATATATAAATATATCGTCGTCGTCGTCAGCATCCTTCCGTCTCGCGAGACGATGGTGCATCACCGTTGGGTTGGGTTGCATTTTCTCGAGTGGCTGTGCAATCCTATCCTTGAGTGACAGTCTTTACCACAGTTTTTAAACATGAGTTCTGTGCTTCCAAATGTTTTGGCCTTTCTCCTAGCTCTTCTGTCTGCAGCCTCCTCCATTCTTCGCTCCTCGGCTACTATGACGCCCTCTTTGACAACTGTGCGACCTGTTTTCCTCTTTCCTGAAACAAGTTCACCATATAGGAGGTCCTTCGGGATGCGGCCGATGCTCATTCTTTTGACATGTCTTAGCCACCTCAGGTGTCTTTCACTAAGAATTGAGAACATGCTTTGGGTATTGGCATGCGTTAAGACCTCACTATTAGGCACTTTGTCTTGCCATTTAATACCAAGGATGCGACGCTATGGAAGCTGTTAAGCTTGCGCTCTTGTGATGTATAAGTGGTCCATGTCTCGCTCCCATATAGTAGTGTACTGATGACACAGGCACGATAGACGCACATTTCGGTTTTATCCGTTAGCTTGGTGTTTTGCCAGACCCGCTTATTTAGTTTAGCCATTGTTGCAGCTGCCTTGCCAATTCTGCTGTTTATTTCTTCTTCAACGGAAAGTTTATTGGAGACCTTGGATCCCAAGTAGGTGAAGCTGTCCACAACCTTCAAGTTTTCATTATCGATATTTATGGTAGGAGGAGGTCGAGTGTCTTGGGCCCTGATGTTTGTCTTTTTCAAGCTGATTTGCAGACCAAATTATTTGCAGGCATAGGAGATGCTTGACACGAGTTGTTGCAAACCAGATTCTGTATGTGCTGTTTGTTAGTGCTGTTATATATATATATATAACCATAACCTCAATCTGATGGGGTTTCCAAATGTTTCCATTATAACATTCTCGGGCTTGGTAGACACTGTCGGCGACCATCCCTTTCCAGGTCAGCTGAAGACTTTCTTAACTTTAGTCTTTTCTCAGCATTTTTATACTGCCTTTAACGTGGGTTCATACAAACACCCCACAGTTTGTGAGGCTAGCGCACTATTGCTTTCGCTACTAATAAAAATGTAATTTTTAAAAAACTTTGTACCTCTTTTTTTTTTTTTTTTTTTTTTTGTCAATATGTAAAATATTACTAAAAACTTGGGGCGGGTGCTTATAAGGTTTTACGTATGTACTTCAGTCATCCTCTCACTTATAGACCCCTCTTTTGTCTTCCATATTATAAATCTTTATTTTTATACCAAACCCCTCATAAGCGCCTACCCAAGTCTTAATACCAAGGATATGTGGTCTCTGGGTGAACTCCGTAGGCACGTAGATGTCAATAAAGCAGGCGGATAAAGCCGCTTTAAAGAGATTCATTAAAAATGCATCAATTTAGTTTTGGTAGATTCGAATGATCTGAAATTTTAACACAATCCATTGTCTTTCAAGATCTAAATTTTGAGATTTCTTGGTTCATCAGAAGTGGGTTAATGTTTGGGACAGTTACCAAAAAGCAAGTAAATAATAATTGGTAAAATAGCTTATTGACCGAATGGTTTATAATAATAATAATAATAATACTATAAATAATAATAATAATAAATTGATAATTTATATAGTGTATACAGCGTTTTCTTATCTTAGAAAAGATAAGCCTCATTGCTTTTTTGAAAGACAAGTCATGTTAAAAAATCACTGTCTCATCTTCTCCTAACACATTCATCTGGAAAAGGGCTGTCCATGTGAAATACACACAATCATCATCAAATCCTAGTCTATTTTTCTTTCAGAGTGTTATCAATGTAATAACACACACAGTCATTTAAACCCAGTCTACTTATCTGTATAAAGGCTATCCATGATGTTCAATACACACGATATCACGTAATCTTAGTCTATTCATCTATAGAAAGGCCATCCACGTGAAGAACACTTGGACCAAGAGATGTAATGTCTTAGTGTTTATCAGTTCGAAGACCAACTCCAGCTTCCCAACTGTAGGGGTCAACTCATCAGAAGGGAGAGAACACCTAACAGCGAAAACAATGCAGGTGATTATGATCAGTAGATTCTCCTTTTAAAACTCTGAAACAAGAATTGGCAATTAAAAATTTTTAATAACTTAGAGTGAAATTAATTTCTCTTTTAATAAATACCGTAGAATTCATAGTAACTAAAATGTGAAATGTTGAGTATTTTTTTTTATATATCTTTGACAACAATTTATCTGGTTTATTAAAGTTAAGTCAAACAACACAGTGTCTGAACTTTAAAATTAGGTAAATTAGTTGATGTGTACAGTATTCTGAATCGTTGTCAAGACACAAACGATTGTTATACAGGCCAAGTGTTCGGGGGCTTTGAAATACGAAAACTTAAAGGTGTTAAAAAATATTTTTATAAGGAATAAAAATTTGATAATTTATGTAGTGCTGTATCCCAGTATGGAACCGGGCTCACATTACTATTAATAATTGTCATCACTAATTATATATATATGCATACATACATGTATGTGAAAAAATGTAATTAAATTATCACACTTGATCAAATCGAAATTTCGTACCAGCCTTCCCTCACTCCTACAGGCTTTCAAATATCTTTACGACCACCATCTTGATGACGCCGATTGGTTCCTTAAAGCAGACGACGACACGTACGTCATCATGGAGAACCTACGCTACTTCCTGTCCGGCGAAGACCCTCAGAAGCCGGTGTACTTTGGCCAACGTTTTAAACCTTTCATCAAACAGGGCTACGCCAGCGGCGGGGCGGGCTACGTCATCAGCAAAGAGGCCCTGACCAGGTACGGGCGTCGGGGTTACGGCAACACTTCGATATGTAAGAACGACTATGGATTCGAGGACGTGGAGATGGGGAGGTGCCTTGAAAATCTCAAGGTCGTCTTAAAGCCAAGTTTAGATGCTCTGAATCGGACGCGGTTTCACTGCTTTACGCCGGAGACGCATGTCGGCAACAATGTGCCAAAGTTGATTAGCGAAGAATATGATTTCGAAAAAGGAAGGGCTGTAAGTTTTTTTAAAACCTAATTTTTTGTGGTATTATACTCAAATATTCCAGTTTGAATCTTTAACTTGCTGTCTGAATGCGAGTGTAAGTGATTATTTTCTATAAAATCTGTAAGTTTAAAGAAACATTTTTGAATATTTCTTCAAATAATTTAAGTTTTATAATATAATAGTGCTTTATTACTTGGGAAGAAAAAATTTTCCAGTAAAAAAAAAAGAAAATTAAATATGGGACCATTTTAAGCGCAAGGTATGGAGATAAATCAAATGTTGTTTTATTACCTCAAGAAGTTAGCTATTAATATGTGCCCAAAATATTATTACTTCAAGTACAAATTAAAAATACTGATGGCGTCTCCTTTTATTTTATTTTTAAAAAAAATGTATAATCTTAAGGTTATTTTAAATTTATTTTTTTCTGCGTTTAAAGTTTATATATATATATATATATATATATATATATATNTGTTGAATACCTCCCCACCTCCATTTTAGAACCTCTGCAATTTTGAGAACCGTTGAGGGTAGGGGTAGGTCCATACACGCAACAGGGACGCTGTCCTTGAGATGGACAAAGATCCATGATGGACCATGGAATATTCCGTAGCATGAGTATAGTAAAGGATGGCCGAACCTTCTCGAAGACATGCATGTCAGTGCGTGACTAACAGTTGGTACACGCCACTGACCAATCACATGAGAACGTTTCGGTCAAGCCACGCTACAGTAGAGGCCCATATAAACGGTCACTCAACCTGACAGCGGTCTCTTTCTCAGCATTTAGCAGTACACCAGGGTCGGCGGGTGTGACTGAACGAATTGAGTAGAGCCTAGCTGAAGTCTGTTCAGGTTTGAGTTAACTAGGTTTGAGATAGGCAAATGTATTTGTATAGGTAGTATAGCCATTTATTATATGTATGCTTTTATTATGTTATCACTATCTTTAGTCTTTAGTTAATTATTGATATTATTATTCCAGCTAGTTAGTAGTGGAGCTAGTCAGTGGAACTAGTCTGTGGAGCTAGTCAGTGGAACTAGTAGTGGAACTAGTCAGTGGAGCTAGTCAGTGGAGCTAGTCAGTGGAACTAGTCAGTGGAGCTAGTTAGTGGCGGAGGAACTAGCGAGAAGAAATCTCAGACAGGAGATCAAGAGCTTAGAGGAAGGGAGCAGGTGGCAGTACCTTGAAGAAGCCAGTGACCAGGGGGAACGGGGGCCGAATGCCAGAAGACCACCGAGCGGAGCTACGCTTGATTGGCCAGGCCGGAGTCCAGCCTTCCAACCAGTCCTTTGGCCACGCCCAGTCCACGAGGGACGTGGGGATTATTTCAAATTATAAGCATAAAATTCATAGACGTAGATAGTCTTAGATAGTGTAATCCAGTATATGTTTACTAATGCCGTTCCATGTATATATGTATATATCTTTAATGTATTAAATATTTATATCTTTGTCACTTTTACTTAGGTGTTGCTTTTCTAATTATTAGTGCTATACTTTATGTCGTTTAGTTATTTTATTATTACTAGTTTAGACGATAGAATAGTTAGAGTTAACTGTACCCTAGACACAGTACTCGACAGTTGGGAGCTCTGCGTTTGTCCGAGAACACGCCCAATATTCAATCGTGTGGACCCGCTCTGTATGCAACAGTCGGGCCACAGAATATTCAACATTGGGGACACCCAAGAACCCAACATTTTGGAGCCCGTCCACACGATATTCAACAACATCTACCACCTGCGTCCATACGGTATACTCAACTTACCGCAGAAGCTCAATGTGTAGACGTAGTTAACCACACAACGCATGTCACTGACGCAATGTTGGGCCGTCGTTTGTAAATCTCAAATCATACAAACAACAAAAAGACGTTCCCACATTTCCTATAGTATTGACCAGTGAGTTTAGAATAAAAAATGGACGACAAATATGTTTTGCTAAGAAGGCTTTACTTAAAGAATGATGTCGTTCTCTTAACTGAAACTGCCAATGTTGTTTTTTGGATAAAACTGGCAAGAGCTTTGTGCAATGTGGGTCAGATTTATAAAGTTTTGAAAAGATTAGTTATTTTTGTGAGAAGTTTCTGCGTTTTCTCTAATCTCTTGTGTGTTTGTTTTATTTGATTTTGTTTGTTTGTTGTTTTTAATGTGTTTTTTTTCTTTTCTTTTCTTTGTCTTTTATTTTGTTTTCTTTTTTTAATATGTAAATGCAAATACTACTGATATTGAAATGAGTAAGTGTTTTTTTTGTTTTTTTTTTAATATGAATGCAAGTAGAGAGACAAGTAGAGAGACGAGACAAGTAGAGAGACAAGTAGAGAGACAAGTAGAGAGACAAGTAGAGAGACAAGTAGAGAGACAAGTAGAGAGACAAGTAGAGAGACAAGTAGAGAGACAAAACAATAGAGAGGTCGAGAAAAAGAAAAATCAAGAGACAAACTGAGAGAAAGCGAGAGAAAGAGTAAATATAGATTTAAAGAGTACACAAAAAAAAAAAATAATTTCGCACGCTTTTATCGACTAACAAAATAACTTCAATAACACTAACACGAAATTTAAACACACCATAGTGCGCAACTGGTAAGTTACAATGGAAAATTGGACATTCGTTACAAACGGCATTGAAAAAACGAGAGTAAGAAAGATTTAGAGCTTTTGATAGAGAAGGGGACAAAAGAAAGGGTGAGAGAGGGGAAAATAAATCTTGGCAGATGGTAAATAAAAGACCAAAATGAGAGAGAGAGAAAGAGAGAGAGAGAGAGATAGTGAGAGAGAGAGAGAGCGAGAAAGTCAAGGACAAAGAATGAAAGAAAGAAGATTAATGAAAACGAGAAACGAGACTTTTAGGCCTTTGTCCAGCGAATATTCACCAAATGTTTTTTTATTTTTTTTTAATTCCAACATTTTATAATAGTAATCATCTTTTTGTTTGATTAAGTAGCGCCTTAAAATTGTCACAATAAATCAATTTCTTTTAAACTTACTTGAAATTGAACTGTCCCTTAACCCGTCATTGGGTTGTTGAGGCACCGTTATGAACTGCACACCATCTCATGCCATGTGTCCTGGTCCTGTGCTGCGTTCTAGGAGTCACTAAATGACTGGCTGTTCCACTTTTTGATATCATCCTCTAATTTCTTCCTTTGTCTGCCTATTTTTCTTCTTACCTGGACTGTGTCTTACAATATGGTCTTTAAGAGATCTCGTGATCTTGTCACCTGTCCGTATCATCGTATTGCCTCTTTTTAATTGAGGTCAAAAGGTCCTCGTAAGGGCTACTAACAGCTCTTATTTTATCGCGGACCACTTCGTTCGTGATGTTTGCTGTGTAGGAGATGTTTAGGACCTTTTGAAAACATCTCATTTCTAGCGCATTAATTCTTCTTCGGCGGTCTGCAGTGAGCGTCCAAGCCTCACAACCATACAAAAAGACGGACATCGCCAGAGAGCGCATTAGTAGAATCTTTGATCTCAGGGAGAGTTCCTTGATTTGCCAGATGTGTTTAAGTTTCGTTATTGCAGCAGTCGTTTGGGCAATTCTGGCAAGAATTTCCGGCTTTGAGCCCTTACCGGATATTATGGCCCATAGATGTTTAAAGTTAATCTTAATTTGTGTACAAAAAGTCCTTAACGATCCTACGCATTCTTGTTGAGTAAAGCGGTCTTGGAAAGTTCAGTTAGAAATCTAAGCATATCTAAACTCACCAAACTCATGCAATTATGTGTGAGCTGAATTAAACGACATTCGTTCTTTCGACAAATTGTCAAATGATTAAATGTTTTTATTTGTCCAGTGATAGTAGCCGTTAAGGCATGAGTTAAATCTTTATTTTATTCCATTTTTATCACTACATTTTTTATAAGGCTTATTCTCTTATCTATACAGACTCTTCTTCCGTAAAGAAGATTATTGATTTCACGGACCATGCCAGTCTGTTTGCAACGAAAGGAGCGTTCACGGGCCACTGATATGATGGTTCAAAGTATAGCCAAGGCCCCTTTGATTTCATTACGAAATTTTAGTTAACCTTACGGAGCTGGGTGATCTCAGGGATGCCTTTGGCTCCTGGAATAAATCATTTCTTTCACCTATATTGAAACCAATGAATTTTAGTTTAGTTTTTCTTTCATTTGATAAAAATTTCAGATTTGGCCAATAGTTAGCAGGTATGTGGTTTCACTTAAATTTACATTTGTGTTAGTCAAGTAAAAAGCACTTAAAAGTCTTTCCACACAATGTCACGTGAAATACCTCTTTCACAATTTTACAACATCTCTTGTGAAAGCAGAGGCGTCACAAGCGTTGTTTTCACCCAGTGCGGTAGTTCATTGTGTCACTCTGTCATGACGTATACCATTGAACTCTTTCGAGTCTGCCAATGCAAAATGACGAGATGACACATGAAGTTTCCATTTTGCTGTTTTGGTGTCACCTCGTGTAATGGTGTCACACGTTGTGGACCTCACCCCCCGCACCCCCATTGTAACGCCTCTGAGATAAAGGTTATTTAAAGAAAAAAAATGGCTTGAGGGTGAAGGAGATGATTATGTGTTCTACTGCAAGGTTATCTTGATTTAGCCAAACACAGGTAGGAATGGCTGTCCTAACAGGAAAGGTCAGTTGTTTTTTTTTTTTTAAACTTTTTTTTCCAAAGTAAAATTATACCACTTAAAATTGTCATAGAGGTCTCAAAATTTTACGACATGGATGCCAATGCATAGAATCAAATTTTCAGATCTATCGAATGTACCATAATTGAATCTATGCATTTTTAGTTTATTTTTTATAGCATATGTATCCGTCTGCTATTGTTGACATCCACGTGTCGCAGGAGCTCACGTCGTGACCACATCCCCGTACTTGGTGTGTTGTTTGGTATAAAAATAATTAAAGCTAAAAGAAATATGTTTTTTTTTTGTTTGTTTTTTTTTTGACATTTTATAAGTGGACTAAAGGGAAGATAAGAAATAAAGGTATTTAAAAAAAAAAAAAAACGTTTTTATAAACGAGCTAAAAAGGAGACAAAATTAAAACGTATAAGTTAAAGAACTGTGAATTAGTATGACTAAAAACGTTTGGTGGGAGCCTTAAAATCCAATTCTAAGCTAGGAATACAGCACAAGAATATGGGATTGGTATAAACATTAAAGATATATAAATTAGAAGGCAAAAGTGAGATCTATAAGGGAGAGAATGAGTGAACTATATATGTAGAACTTCATAAACACCCGCCACATGATTTTAGTTATATTAAATCAAAGCACTTGAACTTATAAGCTTTAAATTATTTTATTCTTTTTAGTCCAGTTATAAAAAACGTGGTTTATACCAAAAAAAAATTACCTCTATTTATTTCAAAGTGGATAAGCACATTCGACACGTCTGACATGTTTTTAGTCAGAAGGAAACAAGCGTCCATTTGATGAGAAACGCGCATTCGTCTTGTTCTGGTTCTTTGGCGGCGGTGAAGAAACGAAGGGTGGTGACAACACACACAGATATCGGGCCTGGCGAGAGTGCAGATTTTCTAGGAGATGCAAAGGCCGGCACAGAGACCGAGCACTAAGACCAGGGATTCTGAAGATATTGATAAGGTGTTTTATTAAAATATTCACGTTAGATTTCTCTAAGACAGCCAAATTAGGGAAAAGATACACACGTATATGTCGGAATGTAATTTCAAGTGGAAAACTAGAGAACCTGTTATTAGTGTATTTTAAACACAACGCAGTTTTAGATCGAGCCATCCATCCCCCCCCCCCCTTTCTCTGAATTGCTTTGTCTTCACTTTTCTATGAGCATGTTTTTATTTGTCTATCCCCTTCAAATTTATTTTTATTGTTCATTCACTGTCTCCATTGATCTATAGAGGGATAGCTCTCTCTCTCTCTCTCTCTTTCTCTCTCTATCTATCTCTTTTTTATCTCTTGTTTTCTCTCCATTTCTCTCTTTATCTCTACACCAATATCTCTATCTAAACCCCCATCTCCGTATCTCTCTTTCTCATGTTATATTTATCATTTTATCTCCTTTTCCCTCTATCTAGCTGTGTCTCTCTCTCTCTATCTCTCTCTCTCTCTCTCTCTCTCTCTCTCTCTCTCTCTATACGTGTATGTGCATTGATTTACGACTCGGTTTTGTTTAGTGTATGGCAGCTAAAAGTAAAAATATTCAGTCCCATGTCCACCTTTGGGATCCTGGCATCGGACTGACGCTGAAAACTTGCTGCGAGAAGAATGATGTTAGTTTTCACTGGCACTACGTCAGAAAAAAAATATCTTTAGAATAAAAAAAACAACACTGAAATTACTAAAGTGAAAAATATGAAAGCAAGAATAAACACAGCATCAAAACGTCACAAGTAGCGAAAAGTAACAGGAAATAAATTCGTAATAAACTCACTTCTACGTTGTTGATTCAAAATGCTTTTGTAGAGTAAATTACCACTTCGTGAACGCCATAAGCTAAAAATAGCACCATGTTTGGCGTTCAAGACTTATTTTCTAAACCGTTCGACATAGGGTAAAAACGAAAGCACCTACTAGTAGTATGACCATAAGGCTACTATAATGTGACTGCATTCTTGTATTAATACGCGAGCTTAGAGCGTAAAAACAATTTTAGCTGACCCAGTTAGCTACCTCTCGCCAACATTTTTTTCCTTAATTTACTTCAAAGCAGACACTTTGAATAAAGTTGTACTTACGTGGGTTAAAAAATAATAATGGATGTGTCAATAATAATGTAATAAACGTGTAATACATGTATGTGGCATCTGATATAAACGGATATTGCTCCAATAATAATGTTTGAGCTTAACTAAGGACTCTATTTAAACTATTCAAACGTGAATACTTTCATTTCCTCACATTATACTTTAATGTCTAGCCCAAAGGTTCTAAATTTTAAAATGTCACCCCAAGCTTCGTTTATTTCAACAGCCGCCCCTTACCCCCACCCAAATTCTCATAATGCAAATTAATTTCTATAAGAGATCAAATAAACCGACGTTTTGGGTAATTTTGTTTTTTGCACAACTGAAAACCACGTTACTCGGTTTAAGGTTGGGGGCTGGTATTGTCAAGGTATGAGAATCACTGACTGAATTTGTTGTAAAATTGTTGTGAAAATTTCGTGAACTGTGTTCAGTTAAACTGACACTTTAATGTCACGCCATGACTTTGCAGAGTTCGCCCAGGGGCTATATATAGTGTGAGACGGAGCAGGGCGAGCGAGAAATGTGAATACAGTGTGGAGTAGCGGCCAGGTGTGTGTGCGGCAGACGATAGGCCGGTGCAGTGCTTGTCATACATTTTTTATCGAGGTGGCTTGAATGTGTGACACTCAGTGAGAATAGAAACTGATGTGGCATAAGATTGTGTTTGGAAACACTGAATGGCTGGATTGATATTATGGTGTTACGGCAGCTGTTGTATTACTGAAGCAGTATCTATACATGAATTGTTACCACAATAAAGAATCCTGTTATTTTGACAAGAGTCGAGACTTCTGTCTTAATTAGATCCAGAACCCAGAACGCAACAGGTATCAGTCAACACGTGTTGAGAACAGTTCGTCTAGGACGGACGCCTGCCCCGTTAACGTGATCTGCGGTTGTTTTATAGCACATTTATCGGGGTTTGAGACTATATCAGCTCTCTGCTAATGTTTGAGGGAGATTATCGACGCATTTCTTTTACCCATTAGCTTACTACGTCTTATAAGCTCAACTTCTTCTGTGCTCCTTTTCCTGTCATTCCCTGGCGGTGAATTTTATTTTTAAAAAGTACCCTTTTCTTTGTAAATGAAACCCACACTAATTAACTTATTCTTTCCCAGTTTTCTTGAAATATGATATGCCATTAAAAATATTATCATTATTTATAATGGGACATTTTTAGATGTACCAATGTTTCGTAGCATACTCCTGTTTGTTATATACCCTTGTCTTATTAAACCAATGTATAGATACGACATAGTTAGATTATATTGGAGTTAAGCCTACAAGTCAATTAACTCACTTTTTTTTAATGATACCAGGTATAGTTTATGTTAAGTTGACACTTGACAACATCGGGATTTGCCGTACTAGATGTACATTGAATAGCATCCATTTCTCGACATTGTTAATAACCCCTTTTCAGATCATGAGGTCCTATGGGGCAAGTGAAGTAGCATTCGCAAGATTCATTGAGCTACCACTAACGAGAAAAGGATTGTGTGGCTAGCACTCTTTTGCCTCGTTTCGACAGTCCAGCAAGCTACGGCTAGATCACCGCGCCCCATGAATAAGTAATAATAACTACAAAATTGCTACTAGTTAAGTATGTAATCGACGGTTTCGATCGGCGTTCAATGTACATACACCTACAACATCTAAAAACAAAACTGTAAATCGTTTGACGTGCAAGCGGTGGTGCGCAAACACCAAAATAGTATTAAACGAAGTTTCATCAACCCTAGAGCCCTTGTGTAGCACCCCCCCTCCATGGGTGGGGGTTTGGTGGTGGAAGAGGTGAATATAAATTAACCAAATTACAAATGACCGCACGTGACTGCTCCGTTTAAAGCCTATAATCTAGAAATGGACGAGTGCCCGAGATGCCCTCACGGTATACTAACTTCTGGGAACACCTCATGCTAATGACTTCTATGTTGTATAGTACTGGTCATAAGTTGCACAATGAGTTAATGACTACTGAGCCTCTCATTGTCGCCCAGACAAAAGTAATTAATAAAAGGCTCAGTTAACAGTACTGCAGATGTTGATATAGCGATAGGGGTCATGTAATATGCAAATCAAAATACATAATTTGCTATGTATGTTCCGGTCGTCCCGTCCGTGACGATACTAATTTTAGAAAGCAGCGCACCAAATCACTGCACCAAAAAATAACTCTTTACGAACGTCCGCATAAAAATGTTAAATTTGAAAATAAATGACTATAATAAAAATAAATAAAATAAATGAACGTTGTGTATTACATTATTTTTATTCTGAGCTACATTTTTTTCAAAAATTAATAGATTGCAGATGAAATATCTTTATTTTGAAAAATTCCGTCATTTTTGACGGGTGATACCCTAGTTTATATATATATATATATATTTATATATATATAATTCTCAATGTACCTTATGTAACGTCTGTCCTGTCCACCACACTACTATTTTTAGATAGCTGCGCACCAAAAATACTCAATAAATATATACAATTTGCAATTTATGTCCCGATGACGCTACTAATTTTAGAAACCAGCGCACCAAAAATGATTAAAATTGTTACTGCAATAAATGATGAAAACAAAAAAATAATAAGATAAATTTGATTTATGACGTCATTAAACTGAAAAATTTCATAAAATTTTGCTTATGTTTTGAATTTTTTAAAAATTAAATATAGCTGTATATTTAAGAGATACATTTAAATGTAAGTAGTTCAATTTAATGTTAATGAATTTAAATTTCATTATTGTTAAGTAAAAACAATTATAATTTTTAATATTATTTTCCTGATATAAAATACTTGTTTTAAATTTTACTAAAATTTTTTACTGATTAATCGTGAAATTCATAGTCAATTTCGGCAACCCTAATTTTAATAGCCTACTTTTCGTGCTGTATACAAGGCCACTACTTTTACTGCTCGAAAAGCATTCAGTTAAAAGCCAATCATTTGCAGATGATACTCAACTTTACACACACACTGATCCGTCTGATATTGGCTTGACAGTCCAATTGATGCAGGAGTGCATTGGTGAGGTAAAGTCTTGGATGACTTTAAGCAAGCTCAAACTGAATGATAATAAGACAGAAGCACTGCTATTCTGTATCAATAAACCACGCAGTACTTTGACTCTTCCGAATTCTATTCAGGTGACTAGTTCTGATATACTGTTCACAACATCGACAAGGAATCTTGGCTACATTATTTCTGACAACATGTCTACCGACAGCTTCATCAATCACATCTGTCGCTCTGCCTATACTGCCATTCGTTAGATCAGTTCAATCCGTCATTACTTAACAGATAGTGCAACAAAAACTCTAGTCTGTTCTCTTGTTCTAGCTCGTCTTGATTACTGCAATTCTCTTCTGTCTGGTGCGCCAATACAATGCATTGAAAAACTACAGAGAGTTAAAAATTCAGCTGCCAGATTAGTTCTAAAGGCAAAATAACATGACCATGTTACTCCGCTACTTTACTCACTTCATTGGCTACCCATACAAGCCCGAATTGATTACAAACTGGCCGTTCTGTGTGACAACTTCTTTTCTGACTCATGCCCTTCATATCTTACTGAACTTTTGTCTACTCACCAAGTCGTCTTCCACGATCTTCTTCAGATACACGCATTCTCTGTGTTCCTAAGACAAGAACTAAAACATTTGGCGAAAGGTCATTCTCTTTTTGTGCAGCCAAACAATGGAATTCTCTTCCATTACACATCCGTAGTATTTCAACTGCTAAGTCATTCAAGACTGCACTTAAGACACATCTTTTCAAAATTTATTTTCAAAATTAATAAAACAACATATCTTTAAATGATTAACGTAGCTGATGTATTGAGTATAACGTATTGTCATTTATGTAGTTAGTATGATATGAATGTTTCTTTTTATTGATATATGTCTTGTTATTTCCATGTAAAGCGCTGTGAGCCTGGCTCCTTGCTGGGATACAGCGCTATATAAATTATCATTTTATTATTGTTATTATTATTAAACCATGTAATTATGCCACGATTTTTGTCGTTAGTTTAATGACGATAAAATTAAGCTTGAATCAATTATATATAGTATATATATACAAGAACCAAATTGTCATATTTTTACACTAATTCAGCTCCTTTGTTTTTCACTTCAGGAGCACCAGTATCAGAAGACTCCAGATTCATAAGGAATTTGAGGTTTTTGCATTAGAAACCTTCAATTATATAATATAGTTTCTTTATTTTTTAAATTTTCTTCTTTGTTTTTATTATATTTTATTAAACTTTATTTTAAAGCCTTTCATTTTTGAAGCAATTAACAAAGAATTAGCCGCCCACCCCCCTTTTTTACACACAGTGTGCCGCCCCGAGCTTGGCTCGTGTTTCCTGTGCAATAAGTTTTGATTTTGCAACTGTAAAATTTCAGGAAAGATTTACGCTACCACCACAAAAAAGTTACATTCTCATACTACTTAAGTAAAATTCGGTACAGTAGCATCAGTGTAATTCGTATTGGCATCCAAAGAGTTAAAAGTTTTAACGGATGAAAAGTTCACATACCTTAGGATAGTTATTTTATATGTGTTATTAATTTTATATCTGGTTTTTCTTTTATTTCGATAGAAAGCTTGACTTTCTTATAATTTTTTTTCTTAGAAACTAATTAACGACCAGGAATTTGCCGCCCCTGGCAAAGTGCCGCCCGGGGGTTTTGCCCCCCCCCTTGCCCCCTTCGCTACGCCACTGGTGCAGCCGTGTATATTGTGTAGTGTCTGACTGTTGTTACAAGATGAGCCTGTACTGTGTCGAGGCAGGTATTATGAAGTCTGTATGTGTGTGTGTGTGTGTGTATGCTGGTAGGTAGTCGGTCTAGTGGTGACTTCATCGGGGACTTGCAGTTAGTTGTGGATGTTTTTTTTCTTTCTCACTGTGGGGACACCGCGGACCTGCTTGCTGTAAGTACTGGTCCGAATGGGTTGTCGGGGTGGGGTGAGGTGGGGGGATTTCGTGCGGTCAAGCCTTTGTGTGGATGGGTGAGGTGGGGGGTCGGTATTATGTCCAGTATGTAAACACATGAACATGTGACCGATATTTTCATATTTGAAGATATTTTTTTAACAGTATTAACTGATCGTATGGACATTGTAATGTGACTACATAAAGTTTTGACTTCGTAATGAGGGTAGGGGGTGGATGGTAGAGAGGTGTCAGGGCGGATGGAGGTGGGGGGTATCAGTACTATATGTCATGCAGTTGAACCTTCTGCTAGGAATCTTGCTTAAATTTTTTTTATCTAATTAGTTTTTATATAGTTTTTTGTTTGTTTGTTTTTTTTTTAAATTATTTTTCAAAAAAATAATTATTTATATTGATTTCAAAGAAAAGTTAAGATTTCGCTCAATAATTTTTGTAGTTTTAAGTATCAACTATTGACGTCGAATGTGTTATAACATAAAATACGATTTATATTCTTAGAATTGATTGAAATACATATGTTACGGTATTTTTAAATATTTTTAATTTTTTTTTTTTTGTGGCAACCCGTTTAAGTGACTTCAAGCCCATGTTCTGAGGATTCCTTGAGTACCGAAGTTAATATTGTAAGACTATAGAGAAGTCTATTGTAACAATCAGTCCATTCGTGTATCTATAGTCTACCATAGATAATATTGTAAGGCTATAGAGAAGTATATTGTAACAATCAGTCCATTCGTGTACCTATAGTCTACCAAAGATAATATTGTAAGACTATAGATAAGTCTATTGTAACAATGAGACTATACGTGTAACTATAGTGCACCCAAGATAAAATTCTAGGACCATCACATACAACAATCTACTTTAAGAACAGTCAGTGGCCGCCTTGGTCCCCTAGTGACAGTATTGATTTTAGTTAATTTTAGTCTTTCGATTGGGTCACAAAGAGCCGCTTTGGATTTAACGCGCACTAGTTAGTACATGTAAACTTAGTGTTAAATTTCAGATCTCATTGCAAAAGTTTTGGTCTTTCAGTTCCCTCAAAGTAAATGTTTACTAGGAGTTATGGTCCTTTATTGACCATAAAATTGTTGTGGTCAGCTGCAGGGCCGTGCTATTATAGGCCCCCCCTATATTAATGTCCAGTTATTTTCTTTATTAATTCCTTTCCCTAACCAAACTGGACCCTACGCTTTTATAGGCCAAACTTATCTTAATTTTCACTTATTTTCTTTATTAATTCCTTTCCTTACCCAAACTGCTCCCAGCGCTTTTATAGGCACCACTTAACTTAATTTTCAATTATTATGTTTATTAATTCCCAATCCCGACCCAAACTGGGCCCCGCGCAATCAGTTTCGCATACTAAGCCAAATAGGGTCCCGCAATTGTCAGCCTGGTCAGCGGTGATTTATTCATTCATTTCATTAAAACCATAAAATTGAGAATAAAAATGAAAAAAAGAAAGTATAATAAAATATTTGAGCATAAAAACAAGTGGAGCTGTAAAAGGATTTTGATATTTAATTTTTTTTCAAATCCTTTTTAAAGCATCTCGGTATATTTGTTGTTTTGTTTTTAAAAAATTTATTTCACACATAAAGAACAACTGATGATATTTTGCACATATTGGTACATTTAAAAAGAAAATCAAAATTTAGTATTACAATAATATCGGCATCCTTCCGTCTCGCGAGACGATGGTGCATCACCATTGGGTTGGGTTGCATTTCCTCGAGTGACTGTGCAGTCCTATCCTTGAGTGACAGTCTTTGCCACAGTTTTTACACACGAGTTCTGTGCTTCCAAATGTTTTGGCCTTTCTCCTAGCTCTTCTGTCTGCAGCCTCCTCCATTCTTCGCTCCTCGGCTACTATGACGCCCTCTTTGACAACTGTGCGCCATGTAGATCGGTCTTCTGCCTTACACTCCCAGTCACTTGTATGTATTTTGGCTGCTTTCATGTCCCTTTGACAGACATCTTTAAATCACAAGTGTGGGCGACCTGTTTTCCTCTTTCCTGAAGCAAGTTCACCATATAGGAGGTCCTTCGGGATGCGGCCGGGGCTCATTCTTTTGACATGTCCTAGCCACCTCAGGCGTCTTTCACTAAGAATTGAGAACATGCTTTGGGTATTGGCACGCGTTAGTACCTCACTATTAGGCACTTTTTCTTGCCATTTAATACCAAGGATGCGGCGCAAGCATCTCAAATGGAAGCTGTTAAGCTTACGCTCTTGTGATGTATAAGTGGTCCATGTCTCGCTCCCATATAGTAGTGTACTGATGACACAGGCTCGATAGACGCACAGTTTGGTTTTCTCCGTTAGCTTGGTGTTTTGCCAGACCCGCTTATTTAGTTTAGCCATTGTTGCGGCTGCCTTGCCAATTCTGCTGTTTATTTCTTCTTCAATGGACAGTGTATTGGAGACCTTGGATCCCAAGTAGGTGAAGCTGTCCACAACCTCCAAGTTTTCATTATCGATATTTATGGTAGGAGGAGGTCGAGTGTCTTGGGCCATGATGTTTGTCTTTTTCAAGCTGATTTGCAGACCAAATTCTTTGCAGGCATTGGAGAAGCTTGACACGAGTTGTTGCAAACCAGATTCTGTATGTGCTGTTAGTGCCGCATCATCCGCAAATAGTAGCTCTCGAATTAGGACATCCGTCGTTTTGGTCTTGGCTCGGAGGCGGGCAGTGTTGAAAAGTCCTCCATCAGCTCTGGTATGTAACCAGATTCCCTCACTGCTATCCTTGAATGCGTATCGAAGAAGTACAGAGAAGAATATTGCGAAGAGTGTTGGTGCGAGTACACAACCTTGTTTAACTCCGCTGCTGACAGGGAAGGCCTCTGACTTAGCTCCATCGAACTGTACTGTGCCAAGCATATTTTCATGGAACTGTCTGATGATGGCAAGTAGGTGAGGGGGACATCCAATTTTTGCCAGTATTTGGAATAGCCCGTTGCGACTGACTAAGTCGAAGGCTTTTGTAAGGTCCACAAATGCAATGTATAGTGGCATCTGCTGCTCTCTGCATTTTTCCTGGAGCTGTCGTATGGAGAACACCATGTCTATGGTAGACCGACCGGACCGGAAACCACACTGAGATTCTGGATAGACGCGGGATGCTAGGCTTTGTAAACGTTTTAGTATAACGCGGGCAAAGGTCTTTCCTACAATACTAAGGAGTGAAATGCCGCGATAATTATTGCAATCACTCCTATCACCTTTGTTTTTATATAGTGTCACTATATTTGCATCCTTTAGGTCTTGGGGGATGTAGCCCTGTTCCCAGCAGAGGGACAGAATCTCGTGCAATGGTTGGAGTAAAGCTGTCTTGCCACTCTTTAGAACCTCTGGTGGTATTCCATCATTCCCAGGCGCTTTTCCACAAGCTAGACTGTCAATTGCTTTGCTCAGCTCTTCCTGTGTGGGCACGACATCAAGTTCTTCCATGAGTGGCATATCTGGGATGTCATCTAGAGCGGTGCTGGAGACTGTGGTAACTGTTGAATACAATTCCAGATAATGCTCAACCCACCGTTTTAGCTGTGCTGCCTGGTCTTGAATAATTTCTCCATTTTTGGACTTTAGGGGAGCAGCTTTTGACGTCAAGGGGCCCGTTGCCTTTTTGATGTTTTCGTACATGACTTTTGCATTGCCCATGTCTGCAGCTGATTGTATACTGGAACAGAGCTTAAGCCAGTAGGTATTGACACATTTACGTGCAACCTTTTGGGCAAGTGACTTAGCTGTTTTTAAAGCATGCAAATTGTCAGGTGTAGGCTTTTCCTTGTAAGCCATAAGAGCTTTCCTTTTTGCTTCAGTGACGGGTTTCATCTCGTCCCAATGTTCATCAAACCAGTCCGTGTTTTTGTGAGATTTTTTGCCAAAGGCTTGTATTGCGGATGTATAGATTGTGTCTCTCAGTTGCGTCCATTTGGAGTCAATGGTGACGCATGGGGACATCTTTGAGAGACTTTCCTTCACCTTGTCTTTGAACAGCTGCGCTATCGCAGGGTCTTTCATGCAGGAGGTATTGATGCGTGGACTTCCCTTTTTCTTTGTGTGGTACGAGTTTTTCCTCATTATTCGTACTTTGCTGGCGACAAGGGAATGATCCGTGTCACAGTCGGCACTGTGATAGATGCGAGTGAGTAGGACGCAAGCTAGCTGTGCACGCCTGGTGATAATGAGGTCCAGCTGGTGCCATTGGTGGGATCGAGGGTGTCTCCAAGATACTTGATGTATATCCTTGCACTTGAAGAAAGTGTTGGTCACACACAAGCCTCGTGAGCAGCACAATTCCAGAAGCCTTTGTCCATTTTCATTTAACTTTCCTCTTCCAAATAGTCCAAGGCAGGTGGGCCAGGCTTCGTGGTCGCTCCCCACTCTAGCATTGAAATCTCCTAGGAGATAGATTGCCTCGTCTTTGTGGATGCCGGCTATTGCCTGGTCTAACGCTCCATAGAACTGGTCCTTCTCTTCCGGAGTTGAATAGAGTGTTGGGGCATACACACTAAGAATGTTTGCTGGGCCCGCAGTTGTTCTGAGTCTTAGAGTGAGGATCCTCTCCGTGCCTGATGACGGTGGTTCAATGGATGGTAGAAGAGTGTTTTTAACAGCGAAACCCACACCATGCTGTCTAGGTTCGTCTTTCGGTCTGCCTTGCCAGAAGAAGGTGTAATTGGCCTCTTTGAGTGAACCGTTGTCTGGGAGCCTGGTCTCCTGAAGGCATGCTATGTCAATCTTTAGCCTTTTAAGTTCTCTATCGATTATTCCTGTCTTCCGTGTGTCGTTTATGGACTGCAGATCATCAGTGATGCCGGGACACATAGTCCTCACGTTCCAGCTAGCGATTCGAAGAGCTGGGGTCTTCTTTTTCTTTTTTGTATTTCTTGGTGCAGGGCTTAGTGGTACTCTAATCTCCACGCACCCAGTGGAGAAGGCAGGCCATGACGGGATAGCACCTATTTGACTGGGGGCTGCCCAGTTTGAGGCGGGCGGTAGCTGTCCAGTGAGACATTGGTAGTCTCTCCCACCGTCGGAAGCAGCCCCTGGCGCCTAGCTCTACGTCAATTGAGCTTTGGCTTATAACCGGTAACTGCTGCTTCCCGTGTTTTGTCGACACCTTGCGGCGACGCTGGAGTGTCCTCTCCAGAGGTGATGCAAGCCTGGGCGGGTATTATGGAGAATTAGCTGCTGCTCATACAGCCTCTCCACGTCAATGGTGTAACCAAGGGAACGACTTGCGTCGATGCAGCTTGGCTGCCATTGGCGTCGCAGGAGCTGCCGGTATGTACATAAGTCTTATGTATAGACCGCCTGTAGGTGCTCCAATTCCTGATTTTCTTTCAGGGTTTACTCCCTTAGCCTTTCCTGCAAGGCAGGTATAGCCGCAAGGCAGCGGAGGATTTTTGTATTCGGAGTTTCCTTCTCCTAGATGAACTACCAGCCAAGGTTTTAACGAGCATCATCTACCCGTAGGGGTGCCAGAACCGGGGTTTGAACCCGTGACCGATTTTTATTTTTATTTTAGAATTGTTTTTTGTACCGCAGCGCACTAACACTTTGACCACCGCGCCCCCCAATTACAATAATATATAGAGTAAATTACCACTTTGCGAACGCTTTACGCTAAAAAAAAAGCACCATTTCTTGCTTTCAAGGCTTAGTTTCTAAACTGTTCGACATGGATTAAAAATGAAAGCTTCTACAAGTAGTATGACCACAAGGCTACTATAATGTGACTGCATTATTGTATTACTAAGCGAGGTTAGATTGTAAAAATAATGTTCGCTAACCCAGTAAGTTACCGCTTGCCGAACACTTTTTTGCTTAATTTATTTTCAAAGCATACACTTTGACCTCAAAGCAGACACATAACCGAAATCACCAAAGAATCAACGTTTAGTTAATGGGGCCAACGAATAACACTAGAGATGTTGTGAACCTATCTCAATGTTACGAGACAGTAAATCAACATTTATAGTAAGAACAGACGCGTCCACGAAATTGCATAGGGGCGTGCTTATTGCAAACTAGGAACAACACTTTACATCCAGTCAAATTCATAAGTAGAAAATTGATGGATAGAGAAACAAGGTATTCTACTATTGAGAGAGAGTGTTCAGCTGTAATATGGGCTGTACAAAATTGGCATATTAGTTATTGTATTCAAGATTTTTTTTTACAATGCGATCACCAGGCTTTAAAGTATATAACAACAGCTACCTACACTAATTCAAGAATAACAAGGTGGTTGTTTATAAGGAGTTCAATTTTGAAGTACAGTATATCAAAGGGGAAAAAAACAAATTACATAAACTATTTGTTTAAGGAAGCAATAAATTAAAGCTTTATTATCAACTAATACAAATAATGGTAGACGTTTCGGCTCATGCCTTCATCAGTACAAAAACGTTTACTTACATATATCTTAAAATTAAAACATATTAAAGTCTATGTGATAAAATGAAAAGAAAAGAAAAACAAAAATAAACACGGACATAGAATATAAGGAAAAGGAGGAAGTTGAAGTATCTAAGGTAGCAGTGAAAACCACAACGGGAAAACGATTTTGCAGTCAGATAAAACTGTGGATTTGGTTAATTCCATATGGAGCCAACGTACCAAATCGTTATATGAGTCTATTTTCCATGTGGACTCTATCATGGATATTGGTTGCATATAGAATACCAGTAACTACAATATCCAAAACGCCAGCGTGGTCAACACTGTTAAAATGTTTAGATACAGGACACTGAGCCTGTTTATTTATATTGTACAGGTGTTCTCTAAACCGATCTCCAAGACAACGACCTGTCTCACCCACATAAATTTTATTACATCTCTTGCAAATAATTGCATAAATCACGTTGCGACTGGTGCAAGTGAATCCATCTTTTATTACGAATTGTTCAAGAGGGAAAGAAATTTTGTTAATTTCAACCACATATGGACAAGTATTGCAACGGTTACGGTTGCAACCTTTTGTTCCAATATGTGCTTTCATTGTGGGAAGGTAACTTCTTACAAGTATGTCTCGGAGGCTTTTATCTCTCTGGAAAGCAAACAGAGGAGGTTTTTTTGAAAACCTGCTGAGTTAGAGGGTAAGCCATAAGGATTGGTTGGTTTTTGAGAATCACCTGGCGGGCCTTAAGATTATGTGGATGGAAAGTTAAAACAAATTTTCATCTATCACATTGATCGTGTACAGATGATGTAAATGTGTCCTGTCTGGTCATGCCTTTAATTCTATTGACAGCTGATGTTAAGATTGTTTCCGGGTATGACCTCCTTCTAAAAAAGTCCAGCATCTCATCACTTCTTTCCAAGAAGTCTGCCTCATCACTGCAGAGTCTTTTAAGTCTTAATAGTTGAGAATAAGGGGAACATAATATTATAGCGAATTGTTTGTCTAGACTTGGGGGTTGGGGGTAGGGAAATGATGAGAAGAATAAGAATATAATTAAATAAATATTGAAGTTCATTCTGAGGAAAATAAAATAATAATAAAAATAATTACTGTTTTTTTAAATGGATGATACAGATAAACGCAATTTATACCCATCTGCAAAGGAGCCGTATTTTTGTAAAGCATTAATATAAATAATGTACATGATGTTACATTTGATTTTTATAAATCTAAAGATTTGTATGACACATTTGTTATAATATTGCATTATGCTGATGTTACAATAGTGTTATAAATATATCAAGTATTTACAGTAGTGTTGTGAACTTGGTATGTTTTTCTATTTTTCAAATTTAACAATTTTGTGAAGTAATTAGTTGTCAATTACCTAACTTTGGAAATATCGTGTATTGATTTTATATCATGTTGTAGATTTAATTTCGTGAGTGAAATCTAAAGTGAAGAGGGGGGATATGTCAGGGAAACATTATAGAATAATGGGGTTTTCGCTGACATCTCAATGTTGATACTTGTTTTTGTGTGGTGCTCACTGTATGAATGATTATGACGTAAGAGAGTGAACGTAACGTAGGGTGAAAGGCAGTTGTTGTCAGTGAGAGATCGGCAGTGGTTGTATATAGAATAACTTTGGACTTGAATTTATTAAGCGTTTCAAAGGTGTTGGCTTTTTATCTTGAGTTGACCTGTCCTTGTGATCTGTACAAATATCCGGACAACGACGTAACACAGGTCCAGTCGAGAAAATGAATGTCTTCAGCATAATCACGGTGTTACTGTGGTAATGTGGGTCGTGGGATCAAGCGTCGACCGTGGCGATGTGAAAATGACTGTTTTTACCTTTCCTCAACCCTACGCAAGGGAAACAGTTCTCTTAGACAGAAGGGATGTCTGCAGCATAGACACAGTTTTACTGTGATCATTTGGGTAGTGGGACAAAAGCGTCAGTCGTAGTGATTTGAAATTATCTGTCTCTTCCTTTCCCCATCCCCACGCCAGGAACACAACTTTAATTTTTCGTCTAATTTCTAAAATAAAAAATGAACTTTAAGATTAAAAAGACTTTTTTCATTCTATTTTAAACGTACATATTGAAAACGCATTAAATACATTTTAATCACTTGTAAAAACGAGTAACGGCGGATTAATAGCTTAGACCATTCATCACGTGTACGGGTAGAGAGATTTAAAATGGTCTGTTTAAAAAGCTCTTCATCGAGGGACCTCAGACGATCAGCCAACTTAAATATATTTCTCTTCAGAATATTGATTAACTATCAATCTCATTAAAAGTTAATCACTACTGCGTGAAAGGTTTTCAAAATATTCCAGAGGCTAAACCCAGTAGTGTATCAAGGGAGGGGGAGGGGGGCATATGCCCCGTGCGCCACGTTAGGGGGCGCCAAAATGAGTATTAAAATTCATTATATAATTTAATTTTTGCAGTAAACTAATGTATCCTAAATACGTTTGAAAGATTGAGTTTTGGAGCTCCGAAAAATATCTTAATTAAAAACCAGTTGGCAAGCATGATTTTGGCGCCCCCATTGAGCTTAAATGGGCGCTATTATACTCATAAATAAATGACACATTAACAATGTAGTAATACTGATGGCTTTTATTATATATATATAAAAAAACCTTCTTGTTGCTGTGAGTGAGACTAGGGGAGCAGTAAGAGCCGAATACGATTCAATTAGTATTACAGACAGAGACGACACTAAAAGCAACCACAATGACCAAGACAAGAAAAAGGAGTTGCTTAAAGCAGTTGTTCTCAACCTGTGGTTCAAAGATGTTCCAGGTAGCCCGTGAGCAAAGCATTAAATTCATGCACTGTATAAATCATTGAAAAAGATTAGCAAGTAAAAGAAGTAACGCACACTTAAAATATATTTTTGATCTGACCATAATAGTTTTTAGATTTTATCAAAGTTCGTCCATTAAATTCTCATCTCTTGCTTCATTAGGTTTGAATATGAATATTGAACATTAACAGTTACTGATGTATTCTGAAGTTCGATGGTTATCAGAATGTTTGAATTGCGTGATGACGTAAGAGAGTTTCTTGTAGAACAAATTCAAAGCATTTTGATCATGTGAACCATATGGGTCGCTGTTCTGGCTTATTTGGCTGAAATTTTTCAACTCGACAAGGAAAGCATTCAATTTTTCACTGTGAGTAATGTAATGTGTCTGCTTTTACGAAAAACGTTGATCTTTGGAAAAAAAAAAAGATTATTTCAAGGTAACTTTGATGTGTTTGATCAATTGTATGAAATCACCGAAAAACTAGAAAATGCTGAAATAAATAAACAACTGTTGATTAACTTGATTTCTGGTCATACACAATCAATGCAGAGTCAAATTTAATTCTCCTATTTTGATTTTTATCATGTTTTTTCAGTCCTCATCTCGCACACATTGACTCATCAAATGAAATTACCAACATCGTAATTAAACCAATTCATTGAAGTGACTAGCGATACCACTTTGAATATGTTTCATCAGAAAGTGGGCTTAACGAAATTTTGGAGCATTCCGAACTGTGTCAGAAAGCTTTTAAAATGCTTTTACCCTTTGCAACATTGTGAAAGTGGATTTTCTGCATGGCTTACAAGAAAAACGAAACAGCGTTTATACTAAATAAACTAATATAGCAGTCTTTTTAATACAAACTATTGTTTATGACTTAAAGTTGTTTTATAGTTTGAGAGTGCAATTAAAAAAGAAGACTATGAGAATAATATAAATGACATTTGTTCGTTACAAAAAATAGCCATTACAATATTGTTTTTGGAACACGCCGATCGAAGCCTATTAGGTTAGTATGGTTTTACTAAATAACATGTATACTACTTATAGCTACCTATATACATAGTATTATTATATATAACTTTAACAAACGTCAGTAGCAAATTTTTAGTAGTGTTCCTTAGCTAAGACACACATTTTTAAGTGGTCCTTTAATCTCAAAAGGTTGAGTACCATTGGATTACAGAATGTTTATTTCGTGTCCCTTTGCTGCATGCTGTTACTCTTTTTAGTAATAAAAATTTTACTTCCCAAATCCCATTGTGGAGGCAGTAGAGTGGGGGGAGATGCGGGAAGGTCTATCCTCTAATGGGCCTGTATCGGTATGTCAAAAAAATTGGATTCCTTTCATATGAAACATCAGACACCGCCTCTCTTTCCTGTCTCTCTGTGATCAAACATGTTTCTCTTTAGAATCCACTGTTAGACAAACACATACAAAATCACGAGAAAATCAAGGTTCAGTATCTTATTTATCACCGGAAATCAGAAATTAATTTATCCACCTACTTACATCGACTGTAAGGAATCAGCTGTTGGGTGAAATCATAAAAAAACAAGTATTACGGTATCTAACTTAACTCAACACTCTATCTAGGACACGGGAAAAGCATTCGTAAGTCATCAGATTTGTAGATGTTCATTTTCAAACTAAAAAGAGTAACCATCAGAGAATCATTTTTAGGTCTTGTATGGACACATTCCAAAGACGAAGCAAACTTTGAAAGAGTTATCATAGAGAAACTGAAATCTAATAGCATACCACAAATCGATTGTCGGTCAGAATGTTATGACAATGTTGCTGTAATGATTTGGAATTTTTTCGGGCTTCAACAGCGAATATGAGCTAGAAATCACAGAGCCATTATTTATCAACTGTAAGAACCACAGCTTAAACCTAGAAGGAGTACACTCAGCGAAACGGTATCCAGTTGTTATCACGTTTTTGGAACCTTTGAAAGAATATAAACTATTGTCTTCTCCCGTTCAACAACTAGTTGGGAAGAATTAAAAAGAGTTGTGCCTATCACAATGAAGAGGGAGATAAGAACAGCGTAATTTATAGACTCCAACAGGAGATTTCAATTAAGTTTTTATTTGCTAAGACAAAAGTAGAAAAAACTGCGTTAAAATTGCTTAGATTTTACTAATTTCTAAGACACTGATGTCAATGGTCACGAATTTTGCACAGAAATAGAAGACTGAAAAATGCTGCTCAGTTCTTTCCAGAAACTCCTTTTGATCTTCTTTGTTTTATTGTTTCACATGGAGGCGACACATTTCAGAATCTGCGAATTTTCACTTAAATACATTTAACAATAACTGTTTCAACTGAAAGCTGTGAGCAGTCCTCCAGCAAACTGAAGCTTATTTTGTCTTATTTAATGGGGCAAGATCGTCTGGCTGATCTGGGACTCTTTAGCATCGAAAGAGAAACACTTGAGGATATTAATTTTGACAATGTGATAGACGAGTTTTCTACATTCAAATAAAGGAGGATCAATTTATTTTAGATTATGTATATTCGAGTCTTGTATAATTAGTAGATCCTTTTTTTTCAAATAAATTATTTACAATCGTACAGAGAATTATTAGCATGTATTCTGTTACATGAAAATACCAGATGCTTCAAAAATGAAACATATAAACCATACAATGTCAATGCATTTTTAAAAAAAAAATTTTTTTTAGGGTAGGGGGCTCACTGTGCCCCCAAAATCTTTCGGTCCGACAAGGGGCGCAGATTTTGTATCATATCCAAGAGCGCACATGACCCTAGCTACGCCACTGGCTAAACGTAATGACGCATATAAACAAAAATAGGGGGCTTGGTCGCATATCTCTGTGTAAAAGAGTTGGGAGGGAGGTTGTAGTCTTATATGGTTGAACCGTGACCGGAGACAATGAATCCTTGCTCTATCTTTCATACAATTTTTTTTATATATCCGATAGAACTATGGTCGTATCAGGTAACAGAATATCACCTTGTATTAAAAAAACAGAAAAACAAACGAGGTCATACAAATAGCCTAACGAACCCTCTATTACTCCTATGCCATATCTTTAATCACGTATTCACATATACACTCTCAACATTATTAAGTATAATATTATCCCAAAACAAACTAATTGAACAATAAAGTTCATTTTGTCCGGCTCTCTATGATACGTGAAACATACCATATCACTGTATCTTAGTCCAATGGTTATCACGAATAATATGCAGAGTGAATTTAGAAATTTAAGTTATTATTTCTCTATAAACATGTTTTTAAAAGACTCGAAATCTAGAGCACTTGTCCCAAAATTTTGATTTGCAATAATTTACAACAATTCGCAAAATTCACCGGGTGTTAGCTAATACATGGTTTTGGTTGTTTGTAATCCATAAAAAATAATTTTAGCTGACAAACAATTATGTCCATTTTAAATAAGAAGTGTTTCGTTGGCGACTTGTATTTATGTGGCCTATATGTTCTGAGCTGTCAAACACACATGTTAATGAGTTTGAAACGCGAAGTAATAAATCTTGAAGTAAGATAAAGCGGGATAGAATTGTTTTATTATAATTATTTGCCCATTGTATTTTTTACTACTGCTTTAAATTTTATAAAAGCTAAAAATTCAGTTTTAAAAAGCAATCCAGACAAACGAAAAAAAAGCGTAAAAGGATGAGACAGCCTGAAAAGCTGAGCATTATCAAATAAACACGATAAGTGGAAAAAGAAAAGGTAACAAAAATTTAATACATTTTTTCTTATTTAAACTTGCAAATATCTGTGAATTTGTTTATTGTTTCCAGATAACAAGGATGGTGCGACTCAATTTTTCTGTCGGCTTGTGTTTAGGTCTTAGTATGACTGCCGTAATCCAGCTCTTTTACGCCGACAGAGCGATCAAAGGATTCTACTTGCGAGACACCCTCCCCGAGGGCTGGAAGCAAATGTTTTCTGTAAGATGACTTTTTAAAATAATATTTAATCCAATAAGTCATTGACTATATACTGTAGATTGCAAACACACATAAACACCTATGCCCGCACATATAGATATGGCCCAAAAATTTTTTTTTTAAATTTTTTTTTTCTTTTGATGTCTCAAAAAAGAATTTGATTATACCTCTTCAGAAGCGTTACATGACAATATACAATGGGAGTAGTTACGCAAGCAAAATACATGATTTTGATGAAAATATAATGCAATAGATACGAAAAAATATGAAAAGCTTCACGAATTTGCGTGTAATTTGCCACGAAATTCGAACACTTTTGATAAGTTGCTGGATTCTACATATATTGACAAATCTTGGTTCATGATTTTGTGACGTATTATAATGAATATTTGTGTTTTATTCATTTAAAGTCTTTATATTGTTTGGTTTCAATGTATATATATATATATATATAT
>MUZC01000609.1:7552-19400 GCA_002072015.1 Radix auricularia | reverse complement strand
ATATATATGTATATATATATATATATATATATGTATATATATATATATATATATATGTATATATACAATCCCCGTGCTATGCTACGGGGCTAGCACAATAAAAATAACTATAAATAGTTTTTTGAGTCTCAAATTCCCCTTAAAATTGTATAGATGTGTATAGACGCATCACGAAATTTGTATACCCAAACATTATTTTAAAAATCTTCTTCATAAAAATCACCATATGTGTTTCGAGACATTAAAAAGTATAATGAATTGAAAAATTACCTATCAATGCTTTTATTTCTGCTTTAATAACACATGTTTTCCTCTATATACTCTACCAGTATAACACAGGTCCTTAACAGTTACAAAACTGTAATGGGCAATGCTCAATTTCTTTTCACATGAATTATAAAACGAAAACAATGTCTTTCGTTATGGTTACTTTTGTTCTAAGAAAAAGCTCTCATAAAAACACCCATTCTATTTTATAGTCTAAGCATAAAATTAGTTCAAGACGAATGGGATTTTTTTTCTAGCCAGATAATATTTGTGAATATTGAGACATGGGGAGGATGGAAAATATGTTTTATTTGTTTTAAAGACACATTTTCCTTTAACATGAATAAAAACATGAAAACAATGTTGCTTGTTAAGAAAATGGCGAGAGATTGATCTTCTTATAAATTCTATGTCATTCATAATAGATTCTAGATCATTTTTTCTAATAGTAACAATTCACAAATCAAGCACATGTTGGCTCAACTAAAATAAACTGATTATTTTTCTTTATATTTATGTCAAGGCTATTAAAATTTTTATTGTGCAGCGTTATTTTTTAAACCTTATAAAGTTACTTATTTTAAAGTTCTTAATATATAACATTTTACAATGTAGGGATTTGATTTTAAATCTGAATGCTTTTTAAAAAATACTATTTTTTCAAGAAAGTAAATATAGTGTTTAAACGAAAACTTTTTCTGTTGATAAGTCGAGTGTGTTTATGTGTGTGTGTGTGTGCGTGCGTGTGTGTGTGTGTGTGTGTGTGTGTGTGTGTGTGTGTGTGTGTGTGTGTGCGTGTGTGTGTGTGTGTGTGTGTGTGTGTGTTTTAAATTTAAATTTAAATTTAAGCAAGGTTCCATTTTCTTTAAAAAATAAATATGCTACCAATTAGCTTCAATCTTACCCAAGTATTTATTAAAGCTATACATAATGCAATTTCTTTTTAAAAAGCGACTGTAGGTGTTTTTCAATGTTTATTTTCCATTGTGGCGATTCATGAGAGCAGCCTCATGCGCAAGGGCTCAATTTTTCTCACATGATACCTGAAGTAAAGCAATATCCGAAAAAAAATAAGGATTGATCCTCTCTTAAGTCATATTCAATGACTTCCCGTGATTCTTTCTTCAAGCAGCCACGAATCACGCACAGGCAGATACTTGTGTTCATAAAATTAAAGGAATTTTTCTTAATCCAGTGCATATTTTTAACTATAAATAAACACTTTTCTTCTTAGAAAGACCTATTTAGTTTGTTTTTTTTAATATTTAATTTCACTTTTAGCTATCTATGACATCAAATCAATAGTTCAAAACTAATGCAAACGCACACTCACATGCACACACTAATGTAAACACACACACACACACACACACACACACACACACACATAAACACACTCGGATTATCAACAGAAAAAGTAATTATAAATTAATACATCATTGCTCTTTTTACATTGTTCCCTTTTCCCAATATAATATAACGAGCAAAAATACCCGTGCTACGCTACGGGGTAGGCACAATAAGAATAACTTTATTTAGTTTTGTGTCTCAAATTCTCCTTAAAAATGAATGTAAACGCATCTGGAAATTAGGGTAGTGATAAATCAAACACCTTCTTAATAAAAACAACGATATGTGTGTCGGGAAAAATAAAAATATTATTAATTTAAATATAACCAATCAATTTTGGTATTTCTGCTTTAATATAGCATCATCATTATCATCCGTGGCTCTACAGCTCATGTAGGGCCCTGGCTTGCTCTACCACATCCTTCCAGCTACAGCCAATAAAGGGCCCTGGCCTGCTCAACCACATCCTTCCATTCAGATCGATAGATGGCTTTCTTTCACCATGCTCGAACTCCTTTAATAACGCATGCTATATATTCTACGTGAATAACAAATGTTAATAGTTTAAAAAACTAACTGGCAAGGCTCACTTTCTTTTCACGTGAATCAAAACATGAAAACAATATCTTTCCACATGATTCCTTTGGTTCTTAGAAATAGCTAGCTAAACACCCATTTCATTTATAGTTTAAGCATGAAATTCGTTCAAGACAAATAGGATATTTTTAGCCAGATATTATTTGTGAATATTGTGGCTTGGGGAGAGTGGAAAATATGGTTTATTTGTTTTCAAAGCACATGTTCCTTTAACGTAAATAAAAACATAAGAACAATGCTGCTTGTTAAGAAAATGGTGAGAAATTGATCTCCTTATAAATTTAATGTCAATCATTATATATTCCCGCACATTTTTTCTAATAGTAACAAGTCACTTTATTCCCGTTGTATACTATTCATCTAATAAACTCAAAACAGCTTGGCACAAAATGAGTTGTTGTCAGTTTGTTTTTTCGACACAACACGCACTTTCGTATGCTAGATCCTATTTATAAGTCGTATTACCCGTGATATTTCTTTACACTTGATATATTTTGACCTTAAAGAACAGTTTTTACCCGAAGAGTATGTCATGCAACCATATCGTTCGAGAAATGTACCCAATTTTTTAAAATGGATGTTTCATCATTCGTTAGGTCTTAGAGTAAAATACATGTTTTAAGATTACTTTATTCTTGGGAAAAGCTCACCAAAACATTATTTCTATTTCTAGGCTAAGCATGGCCTTAGTCAAATGAATAGGATTTTGTATGCGCCAGATATTAATTATGTGAATATTGATGCTAAATTAAGTTGATTAAGTATGAGTTAATTTGTTTTAAAGTAACACCTTAAATCGCTAGGTTTGAGCTGAAAATGTACCCTGCTGGTTTACTTTAGTTGTGCAAAAAATATTTTTTCTATTTGGTGGTTGGACACTTCGACCCCAGACGATTCGACCCCGGACTGTTCGACCCTGGCAGTTCGACCAAAGGGCGTTTCGTCACCAGGTCGTTTCGACTCTGGTCGGTTCGAGCACGGACGTTTCGACCCCGGTCGATTCGATTCCGTGTGAATCGATCCCGTACAGTTCCACCACGGGATGTTTCGACCCTATGGCGTTTCGACCCCGGACGTTACAACCCTTTCGTTTCTAAACTGAGAATTTTGTTTTCATTTATAATGTCCCACTTTATTACTATTCTTATTTTTAATTAATTTTTGGAATTTTTCATAATCCAGTGCATAATTTTAACTATACATAAAACATTACCTGGTAACGTCTTTTCAATATTTAATTTCACTTTTAGCAATCTATGAAATAAATCGTTATTTCACAACTAATACAAACACACAGTCACACGCACACACAGACGCACATACACACACACACATGAACACACTCGCACACATGCTTATTCACACACTCCGACTTTAATCAACATAAAGAGTAACTTCAAATAATTTAATATAAATCTAATAAAAGCTTCATGACGCCACTTCATTTTTACGGCGCGCAAAACCACACGCTCTGTTAATCTCAAAACCAAAATTTTACGTCTATATTTTCAATTTTAAAAAAAGTAATCAAGAGTTGCGGGGCATAAGGGGTCCACACTGACGGACGGAAATGCGCCTTAGCGCATTATATAAATAGATAAAAGCTTCATGACGTCAATTCATATATTACTTTACGGCGCACAACACCACACGCTCTGTTAATCTCAAAGCCAAAATCATTATTATTTTAAGTCTATATTTTCCTTTAAAAAAAAAAAAAATCTAGAGTTACCGAAAATAGCGGCTTTTGACACGCTTAGGCGCAATATATAATAGACGAGCAAAATACCCGTGCTACGCTACGGGATAGGCACAATCAGAACTTTATTTGGTTTTGGGTTTAAAATTCTCCTTAAAATTCTCCTTAAAAATGAATATAAACGCATCTGGAAATTAGGGCAGTGATAAATCAAACCTATTCTTCATAAAAATAACGATGTGTGTGTCAAGAAAGTGGAAAGTATGATTAATTTAAATATTGCCCATCAATGTTGGCCTTTCTGCTTTAATAACGCATGCTTTTCTCTATATACTCTACCAGAATAACAAAGGTCCTTAACAGTTACAAAAATCTAACAGGCAAGGCTCAATTTCTTTTCACATGAAGCAAAACATGAAAACAATATATTTACACATGATTTCTTTGGTTCTTGGAAATGGCTCTTTAAACACGCATTCCATTTGATAGTATAAGTATTAGATTAGTTCAAAGCGTATAATATATTTTTAGCCAGATAATATTTATGTGAATACTGAGGCCCTGTTGAGGGTGGAAAATAAGTTCTATTTTTTTTTAAAGACATATTTTCTCTTCATATGAATAATAAAATAAAAACAATGTTCCTTTTTTTAAAAAAATGCTGAGAGTTTCATCTTGTAATAAATTTTATGTCATTCATAATGGCTTCCAGCTCTTTTGTTTCTAATACTAACAAAGAGCTAATAGGCAGATAATTGTTCAAATAAAATAAACGGATTCTTTTTCTTTGTATTTATTATTAGCTTTTTTTTATCAATAATTTTTTATTTTGCATCGTAGCTTTTTTTAGCTTAATTTTAAGGTCTTGATACATGACATGTACTATTTAGGGATTTGACTGTAAATCAGAATGGTTTTAAAAAAATCATTTTTTAAAGAAAGTTTATACAGTTTAAAAGAAAACTGCAATTTAGTGAACAACATGAATACGAAACTTTATTTCTGTTGTATAATAGTGATCTGATAAAATCAAAACAGCTTGTCACAAAATCAGTTGTTTATAGAAATTTGTTCGACTAAACACGCACTTTCTGATGCTAGATCCTATATATAAGTCGTAAGACCCGTGATATTTCCTAACACTGCATATATTTACACTTTAGAGAATAGTACAGTTTTTACACGAAGCGCATGCCATGCAACCGCAATGTGCTAGAAATTTACCCAATATTTTTTTAATGGATGTTTCATCATTCGTTACCTCTTAAATACCTGTTCTTAGGATTATATTTTATTTTTCATGGGAAAAGCTCATCAAAACATTCGTTCTATTTCCAGACTAAGCATGACCTTAGTCAAATGAATAGGTTACTTTTTAAATTTCTAATATTAATTATGTGAATATTGATGCTAAATGAAGGCAAATATAAGGTTTATTTTTTTTTAAGAAACACTTTGTTTCGCAAGGTTTGGGCTTAAAATTTACCCTGCTAGTATAGTTTAAGTTTTGCAAAACGGATACTATGCTATAGTGCTTATGCCATCCAGGATAATATTGACTCCAGCTCACACCAATGAAAAGTGTCTTTCAAAAATTCAGAAATTGACAACTCAATATAAAAATAACCGCTTTATCTATTAGCTATACTCTTACTCCGATGTATATAATTCCTACATTTAATTCATTTTCGTCTCAAACAGTACTCAACTTTTTAAAAATACATACGTTCCTTCAGGGCAGTTTATGGAGCAATCTCTCCTGTAGAAATGACGCATACTATTTAAGCACCTGAGTTAAATAAATCTTCAACCTTACAAAAAAAATGTATTGTTTTCTACACTAATCCCTTCTTTCATGCATCAAATACTGTTCTGTGTTGATATTCAATTTATAAATTTAATTCTAGGGATTTAATGTTGTTATTCGCTTGCATGAAGTTGGCTCATTTATCACAAAATTTTAACAGCTTGCAATATGTTTTTTTGATGCAAAAAATTGATAATATATTACAATAAAGAAAACACAGTCAAGATGTAAATTCAAACCACTATGAATGGTTTAAGAAGATAAATACTGGTTGTCTTGTTAGAGGCGCAACTTTAGCAGACACAGAAATAACCAAAACACACACACGCATCCATATATTCACTCCCCCCCCCCACACACACACTTGCACAAATAGACAACTTTCAAGTCATAACCGAAGCACGCACCATGCCATCGAATTATTCTAGAAATATTCTACATAATTTGTTGTTTAAAAAAAAAAAAATTATTTTCATTTTCTCTTTAAACATAAGCTTTATTGTTCGTCTACCCGTAAATCCACAACATCCACTCCTTTACTGTTTGTGAATTACCTTTATGCAGGTCAAATTGTATTTTTTTATTGAGCTATATAATACGTATGTGAATATTGATGTCTAGGGTAGGGGGTTTTGGAATATTATTTATTTGTTTAAAAAACACACGTTGAATCGCAAGGTTTGGGCTTAAAATTTTACACTGCTGTTTTTCTTAATCTATGCAAAAAGAATATTTTCAGTGTTTAAGAAATTGTGCCACTCAGGGCTCTGCAATATTATTAACTCTTCCCCCAAGAAATGAAAAGCACCCTTCAAAAAGTTCACAAAGTTGCCCCTCTTTAAAAAACTTACAATTCCGCTTATTAACTCACTCTTACAACGATGTACAAACGCTTATACACATACCATTTTCTTATGTAAAATCCATGAGCGTTTACTTTCAAAACAAATTTCCTTAATGTCAGTTTAAAATGCAATCGATCCAACACACTCACTTGGATTATTTTAGCTCCTAAGAGAAATACATCTTACTCCTAACAAATATTTACAATTGTTTTTATGACTAATCACTTATTAAAGGCTTCTTAATCAGTTCCGTGAGCATTTTTCTTTTTAGAAATTTAATTTATGTAATTTTGACTTGTCATAAGTCCGTATAAAATTTGCCTCCATCCGATTATATACGTACATGTATAAAGACTTATTTTAAAATGTAAGTTTGATAATTCGTCTGCACTTAAATAATTTCTTCACATACATTTTTATAGTTATTTCACATTGACTAAGAAGATAAAATTAGTTCGACACAGCTTCGTGTGATTTTATATTGAAAAATATCATTAAAAATTTTAGAAAGGTTCAATATTCTTTAAAAATAAATATGCGCCAATTAGCCGCAACCTAACCCATTTACATATTATAACAATACATAATGCAATCTCTTTTTTAAAACGACTGTAAGTTCTTTTCACTGTTTATTTTCCCTTGTGGTTATTAACGAGAGCATTCGTATGAACTAATGCGCTGTTTCGTTACGTCCTGTCAGACTAACCTTTACCCTGTTTACGTCTTTTCCCTTTACTTATTCATCTATAGGAAGGCCATCCACGTGAAGAACACTTGGACCAAGAGATGTAATGTCTTAGTGTTTATCAGTTCGGTGACCAACCACAGCTTCCCAACTGTAGGGGTTAACACATCAGAAGGGAGAGAACACCTGACGGCAAAAACAATGCGGGTGATTAGGATCAGTAGATTCCCCTTTAATTTCTAGGAACCAAGAATCAGCATTTTAAAATTTTGATTAACTTAGAGTGAATTTAATTTCCCTTTTAAATATCGTATAATTGATAGTAACTTAAATGTGAAATGTTGGGTATTTTTTTTGTTTGTTGTTTTTTTTGACAATTTGTCTGGTTAATAAAGTTAAGTCAAACAACACAGAATTTTATTTATTAGATTTAAGTCTGAACTAGACAATTAAGTTAAATTACTCATCGTCAAATATGTGTGTACAGTATTCTCAAACGTTATCAAGACACATTCAGATTGATATACAGGCCAAGTACTCGGGGGCTTTGAAATATGAAAAATTAAAGGTGTTAAGAAATATTTTACTTGTAATAATAATTTGATAATTTATGTAGTGCTGAATCCCAGTAAGGAACCGGGCTCACATTACTATTAATAATCGTCATTAATAATTGTATATATATATATATATATATACTTGTAACAATGTATATAAGTATATATATTTATATTATATGTAAATCGCAAGAAAGTAGAGCAATGAGATGTGTATATAGAAAGAAAAAAAATTATTGCTTGAAAACAATTACCCTAATGCGCGCTGCATAAGTATTCTGCCCGTTATTTTCCCCTTTGTTGTTTTTTTAGTTTTTCCAAGGAAATTTTTAGTTTAGAACTTAACAATGTGTAAAAGGTAATTAAATTATCACAATTGATCAAATTGAAATGTCGTACAAGCCTTACCTAACTCCTACAGGCCTTCAAATATCTTTACGACCACCATCTTGATGACGCCGATTGGTTCCTTAAAGCAGACGACGACACCTACGTCATCATGGAGAACCTTCGCTACTTCCTGTCCGGCGAAGACACAAACAAACCGTTGTACTCTGGGCTACGTTTTAGACCGGCGGTAAAACAGGGCTTTGCTGCCGGCGGGCCGGGCTACGTCCTAAGCAAAGAGGCCCTGACCAGGTACGGGGAGAGAGGATTTGGCAACGACTCCATGTGTAGGAACGACTATGGTCAAGAGGACGTGGAGATGGCGAGGTGCCTTGAAAGACTCGGGGTCGTCTTAAAGCCAAGTATAGACGCCCTGAACGGGACACGTTTTCACAACTATCCGCCGGAGACGCATGTCGGCAACAATGTACCAAAGGAGATTGCTAAAGATTTTGATTTCGAAAATGGAAGAGCGGTAATTTTTTTAAAGCCTAATTTTTATGATTGGTATTCCAGTTTGTATGTTTAACTTGCTGACTGTGTTTGAGTGTGTGTGATTATTTTCTATAAAATCTGTAAGGTTAAAGTAAAATTTTTGAGTATTTCTTCAAATAACGTAAGTTTAATAGTTTAATATTGTTTTATTTTTTGGGGGGAAGAATAAATTTACCATATTATGCGCAATGTATGGGGATAATTCAAATGTTGTTTTATTATACCAAGAAGTTAAACATTATTAAAATGTGCCCCAACACATTATTACTTCAAGTACAAGATAAAAATATTGACGAATTTTCATATGATTTTATTTTTTAAAATCTTAATTTTTTAATATATTTTTTCCGCGTTTAAAGATATTTTTTTTTTCTTTTCGAAGTAATACACGAATTAGAAAAAAAAAATTACATAACATTTTCGTCCCCACCAGGGTATAGGAAACATGAGCGACTACGCCATCAGCTTCCACTACATCCCTCCGGCTAAAATGTACGACCTGGAGTACTACATCTACCATCTGCGTCCATACGGTATACTCAACTTACCGCAAAAGCTTAATGTGAAGTCGTAGCTAACCACACAGCGCGTGTCACTGACGTGACGTTGGGCCGTCGTTTGTATATCTCAAATCATAAAAACAACAAAAAGACGTTCCCATTTTTCCTATAGTATTGACCAGTGAGTTGGGAATTGAAAATGGACGACAAAACTGTTTTGCAAAGAAGGCTTTACTTGAAGAATGATGTCGTTCTCTTAACTCAAACTGCGAATATTGTTTTGTGGATAAAACTGGCAAGAGCTTTGAGCAAAGTGGTTGCAATTGCTATAGTTATGAAAAGTCTAGTATTTTTTTGTAAAAGGTTTCTTTGGTTTTATTTAATGGTCTCCTTTCTCTTGTTTGTTTATTTATTTTTTATTTATTTTTGTTGTTGGTTGTGGTGGGTTTTTGGGGGGTTGTTTTTATGGATTTTTAATTTTTTTTTAAATTTTTTTTTTTTTTTTTTAAAATTTTTATTTTATTTTAGTAATAAAAAAACAAATACTACGGATATTGAAATGTAAAAAAGTTTTTTTAATTAATTTATTTCTTTAAATCTGAATGCAAATAAGAGAGTAACAGAGAGAGAGGAGAGAAATAGAGATTTTGAAATAAAGAGCTAAAGAGTGAGAGAAAATGAGAGAGAGAAAGAGAGAAAGGACGAGAGAGAGAGAAAGATAGAGACAAAGCGATAGAGAGGGAAAGAGAGAATGAATGAAATAAAGAGCTGTAGAGTGACAGAAAATGGGAGAGAGAGAGAGAGAGAGGATGAGAGAGAGGGAGACATCGAGTAACAAAACATAGACAGAGAGAGAAAGAGAAATCATGAGACCAAACAACATTTTATAGCAGTAGTCATTATTTTTAAAATTAAGTAGAGCCTAAATATTGGCTCCATAAAGTGATAAGTCTTAATCTTAAAAAGTCCGTAACGATCCTACGCATCCTTGTAGAGTAAATCGGTCTTGGAACGTTCAGTTAGAAATTTAAGCGTATCTAAACTCACCAAACTCATTGGAATTATGTGTGAGCTGAATTAAACGACATTCGTTCTTTCTTACCATTGTAAAATGATTAAAAGTTTGTATTTGTCCAGTGATGGTAGCCGTTAAGGCATGAGTTAAATCTTTTCTTTCTTCTATTTTTAACACTACATTTTTTACAAGGCTAATTGACTTATCTATAGAGACGCTCCTTCAGTACATAAGATTATTGCTTTCACAGACGATGCCAGTCTGTTTGCAACGAACGGAGCGTTCACAGGCAACGGATATTATGGTTCAAAGTATAACCAAGGCCCCTGTGATTCATTACGCAATTTTAGTTACCCATACGGAGCTGGGTGATTATAGGGATGCCCTTGGCTCCTGGAATAAATCATGTCTTTCACCTGGTTTCAAACCAATGAATTTAGTGGGTTTTTTTCTTCATTTTATTAAAACACATATTTCGCCAATAGTTAGCAGGAGTATGGTTTCACTTCTATTTACATTTGAGATAGTCAAGTAATAGCATTTAAAAGTCTTTCCACACTATGTCATGTGCAATAGCTATTTCACTATTTCCCGAAATCTCTTGTGAAAGCAGAGGCGTCACTAGGGCTTGTGTCCCCCAGTGCGGTTGCTCATGGTGTCAATCTGTCATGACGTACACCATTGAACTCTTTCGAGTCTACCAATGCAAAATGACGAGATCATACATGAAGTTCCATTTTGCTGTTTTTTTGTCACCTCGTGTCATGGTGTCACACGTTGTGGACCGCGCCCCCCCCCCCGCACCCCCGTTGTAATGCCTCTGGAATAAAGTTAATTTGAAGAAAAAGTGGCTTTAGGGTTAAAGATACTGTTATGTGGTCTACTTCCAGGTTTTCTTGATTCAGCTAAACACAGCGTGGTATGGCTATCCTAACAGGAAAGGTCAGTTGTTGTTTTTAATCAAATTTTTCCAATGTAAAATTATACCACTTCAGATTGTCCTAGAGATCTCAAAATTTTACGACATGGATGACGATGCATAGAATAAAAATGTCTGATCAATTGAATGTACTGTAATTGAATCTATGCATTTTTAGTTTATCTACTAATAGCATATGTATCCGTCTGCTTTTGTTGATATCGATATGTCGCAGGAGTTCACGCGGTGACCACATCCCCGTGTTTGGTGAGTTGTTTGATATAAACATAATTAAAGCAAAATAAATATTTTTGCATAAAAAATAAGTTTTTATACGTGGACTAAAAGGAAGAATATATATGAAGGTAAAAAAATAGTTTTAAAAACAACATTGTTATAAGTGGATTAAAAAGGAGAATAAAGTAAAACGTATAAGTTAATGATCTATTATTAAGTATGACTAAAAACGTGTGGTGGGAGCTTTAAATTCTCTTTCTTAGCCAGAAATAGAACACAGGGATACTTGTTTGGTATAAAAACTAAAGATATATAATTTAGAAAGCAAAAGACAGATCTATCAGGGAGAGAACGAGTAATCTGTATATGTAGATCTTCATAAGCAACCACCAGACGATTTAAGTTATATTAAATCAAAGTACTTATACTTATACGTTTTTATTTATTGTCTTCTTTTTACTCAAGTTTTTAAAAAAAGTGGTTTTATA
>MUZC01000608.1:196924-208890 GCA_002072015.1 Radix auricularia | reverse complement strand
CTTGATGTGAGTTTGTGTACAAGACTTGATGTTTTTTATGTGAGGTTGTGTACAAGACTTGATGTTTTTTACGTGAGTTTGTGTACAAGACTTGATGTTTTGATGTGAGTTTGTGTACAAGACTTGATGTTTTGATGTGAGTTTGTGTACAAGACTTGATGTTTTGATGTGAGTTTGTGTACAAGACTTGATGTTTTGACATAAGTTTGTACACAATGCGTTCCTTGACGTAGTTATGTATTTTCACTTTGACTTGCTGATTTGAACAACTGATTGTCAAGAATAAATCCAAGATTTTAAATGAACTTTATCTCTGTGTTCATATTTTGTGTTTTCATGGCTCGTATGCCGAGAGGATTGGTCAGGGCCCTTAGTCAAATAGTGGATGTTGTAGCGCCCAGTCCAGAGTGGCGCCCCTTCCAGCGTGGTGCCCCACCCAGTGAGGTGGACCGAACAGTGTGGTGCCCCAATCAGTGTGTTGCCCCACCCAGTGTGGTGCCCCAAACAGTGTGTTGCCCCACCCAGTGTGGTGCCCCGAACAGTGTGGTGCCCCACCCAGTGTGGTGCCCCAAACAGTGTGTTGCCCCACCCAGTGTGGTGCCCCGAACAGTGTGGTGCCACACCTAGTGTGGTGCCCCACCCAGTGTTGTGCCCCACATAGTGTGGTGCCCCCGAACAGTGTGCTTCCCTGAACAGTGTGGTGCCCCAAAGAGTGTGTTGCCCCACTCAGTGTGGTGCCCCATCAATCATAGTTAACAGACTAACAGTTTCATCACACAAGTCTTCCTTCTGTCTGGTTTATTGTAAGATCAGCATTGCCCCCTACCCCCCCCCGCATCAATAGAACTGTACCATGTAGACCATCATGGCTCCCCCCCCCCTTACATCAATAGATCATCAATACCATGTAGACCATCATGGCTCCTCCCCTTACACCATAGAGTTATACCATGTAGATCAGCACCACAGCTAGATGGGTATATGCCAACTTGCCCAGGGCATATCTAAACTGCCAATAATGGAATGTGAGTTGCAAACATCAGAGTTTTGCGCCTGACTCAAATGAGAACAAAGCACTGCCCTACCAACTCGTACTTTATCAGCTTAGACCACAACAGGAACCCACACTGTCGGCAATGCAACCTAGCTTCTGAACAGTGGTGGGTACCCGGTGACTTGGTGCCCCGTGCTGGACATATGGACATATCCATGGAGGTTGGGCCCTCGATTGTGTCCTACTCTCGGACATTGTTGTATGGCAATGACCAACAGATGGAGCAGGTTGCTCAGGTGTATGGCACTGATCAGCAGTTGGAGCAGTTTGCCCAGGTGTATGGCACTGATCAGCAGATGGAGCAGGTTGCACAGATGTATGGCACTGACCAGCAGTTGGAGCAGTTTGCCCAGGTGTATGGCACTGACCAGCAGTTGGAGCATGTTGCACAGATGTATGGCACTGACCAGCAGTTGGAGCAGTTTGCTCAGGTGTATGGCACTGACCAGCAGATGGAGCAGGTTGAACAGATGTATGGCACTGACCAGCAGATGGAGCAGTTTGCTCAGGTATATGGCACTGACCAGCAGTTGGAGCAGTTTGCTCAGGTGTATGGCACTGACCAGCAGATGGAGCAGTTTGCACAGGTGTATGGCACTGACCAGCAGATGGAGCAGGTTGCACAGGTGTATGGCACTGACCAGCAGATGGAGCAGGTTGCACAGATGTATGGCACTGACCAGCAGATGGAGCAGGTTGCACAGGTGTTAGCCAAAGCTTAAGTATAGTAATCTCAATATGAATTCACAGTAATGTAGACCAAGACATAGCATATCTAGACCAAGACATAGCATATCTAGACTAAGACATAGCATATCTAGACCAAGACATAGCATATCTAGACCAAGACATAGCATATCTAGACCAAGACATAGCATATCTAGACCAAGACATAGCATATCTTGACCAAGACATAGCATATCTAGACCAAGACATAGCATATCTAGACCAAGAGACAACATATAGATATAATGGTGAGAAACACTGAGAGACTTGGATTAGTGTAGCCGGCGTGGATTCCAAGATGACAGCTTCTGAATATGGAAAAAATCGACAACAGGCCTTAATCCTCTTTAAACATACATATAGGGATATCGTTATATGTCTATATGGACTCATTCATCGATGCTGGTAAGCTAAATCTTACATTGTAAAACTAAAAGCTTCCAAGAATAAAACATCTTTTTCACTTCAATATGACATTTGAGGTTTCTCTTAAGACCTAAGAGTGTTTCCATAACACCAAGTTGACGCCGTCCCCTATAAATGATTGAGGACCCTAGATTAATTCCACCCCCCCGCCACACACACACGCACACATGCACACAGACGACCAAACTATTTACGGCATCCACCTACGGTAGGTCAAAATAAACCAGACCAGCTCCAGGCATTATCCCCGCACACAGGATGTCTGGGAGTGAGGGTGAACACAGACTCATCAGCAATTCAACTCTGAGGTGAGATATTAGCATTCGATTGTCAGTGTAATACTGGTAAGACCTTGTCGTAAGTAGTTAAGACAGGACTCGAAACACTGGCTCGTGGGGGGATCAACAAATGCGAGCGAGTCTTCAAACCTGGTCATAAGTCACACAGTCTTAACTCGGAGATATAAGAGATATCGATTATCATATTTTGACTCCTGTCAAGGTCACTCAGGTAAAATGTCAAATATGTGAACATAATCTGAGCCCATCTCGCTTGTGTAAAAGATGGTATCAATTTGGGTAAGGTACAAGAGGCTTAAAAAAAGTCTGGAGCAGCAACAACTTGACCCTCCAGACCAAGGTCAGGATATTCCACACCACCGTGAGGCCTGCCTTGCTACATGGGGCAGAAACATGGCGAGCAACATCAGCCAGTTCAAACAAGTTACAAACATTTATGAACTCATGTCTCCGAATGATTCTCCGAAACCGCTGGCCCGACGTCATGACAAACGAGGACCTATGGCAGCGCACTCAACAGAAACCAGTGGAAGAGCTAATATGCCAGCACAGATGGAGATGGATTGGCCACACCCTCAGAAAGAGTGGGCGCAAAGGCGAAATATTGCAAACTTCATTAAAAAATAATAATAAATGAAAAATAAAACAAAAGAACATAATTACGAACTCAACACTACAACTGCATGACACACGTATACCGAGAAAGTTCTCCCAAATTTAAAGTACATGTAATTCAAATTAAGGCAGAACAGTTTATTGCAAGCAAGTCATAAAAAAAAAAAAAAAAAGAAGCTATTTTAAAACACAAAAATCCACTTTGTTCTAAGCCTAAGCTAAGATAGCCATCATTCTATTTATAGACGTCATTACAAAACCCAAGGACACGCAAATATGGGAAATCTTTTCCGAGGTGTGGAAGAGAGAACTTTCTGTCACATCACCCAAAAATAGATTGATAGTAATCTCGTTATCTTTCCTTGCATTGATGTCACTTTTTTGAAATCAAAATATTCAAGGATTACCCGCGACCGAGTGCAAAAAAAAATCATGTTTTCATCGTGAAAATGAAATTTTTAATTCTCAACCTCAAGAAAAAGGATCCCCAAAATGTTTAGCTAAAAATTACCCCCCCCCCCCCCCCCCNAGGAAGAGGTTGAAGAGGATGGGGGAGAGTAAACACCCTTGTCTGACACCAACAGTGGTCTTGAACCAATCTCCCAGCTTGCTGTTGTAGAGTACTGCGCTGGTTGCTCTGTTGTACAGGTTCTTGATCACAGCAATGAGGTTAGCATTAATATTGAATTTGTGCATAGTTGCCCACAGTGCTGCATGCCACACTCTGTCAAACGCCTTTTTAAAGTCTATGAAGACATGAAAGAGGTCGCTCTGGTGTTGCAGATGTTTTTCACAGAGCACTCGCAAGTTGAAGATCTGCTCTGTTGTGCTCCTTCCTGCTCTGAAGCCTGCCTGTTCTTCTGCAATGATCTGCTCTGCTTGTGGTTTTAGTCTGTTTAGTATTACCATGAGCATGACTTTGCTGGGGTGACTAATCAGGCTAATTGTACGGTAGTTCTGACACAATTGTAGATTACCCTTCTTTGGGAGCGTTATGACCAGCGATTGAGTCCAGGGTGTTGGCCATTCTCCTGTCTGCCAGATCTTGTCGCACATTTTGGTTAGAATGTTTATTATTGGGTCACCTCCTGCCTGAATCAGTTCACCTGGGATATTGTCTGCTCCAGCCGATTTCCCCCTTTTCAGCTTTCGCACAGCCAGCTCCACCTCATCACGGAGAATGGAATGTATGTCTATGTTAGATGACGTTGGGCAATTGAGCACTGATTCATCGCCCTTTGAGTCTTCATTGTATAGCTCAGAACAGTATTCGGTCCATCTTTTTATTATTTCTTGTTCTTCTGTAATACATTTCTCAGATTTATCTTGTATTGTTGAGATGCGACCTTGCTTGGTGGATGTCAGATCTTTGACAATCTTGTAGGCCTTTTTTGAGTTGTTCCTCAGTAGATTTTCATCGATGTCTGAGCATTGTTGTTCTATCAAGTTTGTTTTTGCTTTATTCATTTCTTTCCTGATCTTTTTATTTTAAATTAAATACAATCAACTGGAGGTGTGTATAAATAAATGTTGGTGTTTTGAAGAGTGTAAAGTCTACACATTTTCGGGACGCATTTTAAACAAAATTATTTTAAAAAAATAAAATCATTACTGCTATTACTTCACTCAAATATATTTTGCAGAAAGCTCGATAGAGATTAACAAACATAGATGAAATCGATTAATTAAGGGTTATTGTGGTGGTAGGGACAGAGGTGGCGTTTGGCTAAATTTTAAGCTAGAGACAGTTCGACTCCAGGACTTTTTGATCCTCGGATGTTTCAAACCCTCGTTTTTACCCTCGTAAAATTGTTGTTGTTTAAAATAATATAATTAATATTATTATAATCTATTAACAATTTAAAACGGCATAAAATAGTTATCTTCAACATTTAATTTACCACTAAAAAGTATAGAAATACACGGAAAAAAGTTTAGAATCACCGTGTTAGGTGAACGATTGGACAAATATAGCTATGATGTGAAATCGATGTTATGACGGTCGCTGTTTTGAAAGTCCCTATTTTTGAACCCGTGCCACACAAAATGAATGAGAAAGTGATTTCCTACAGTTTGGGAACTGTTATTTAAAGAAAGGATTCATTCATTGTGGATGTTTGTTGGCTGGATGAGTTTGGTGTGTGTGAATGTTTGGCGGCTGCATGAGTTTGGTGTGTGTGGATGTTTGTGGGCTGGATGAGTTTAGTGTGTGTGGATGTTTGTGGGCTGGATGAGTTTAGTGTGTGTGTATGTTTGTGGGCTGGATGAGTTTAGTGTGTGTGGATGTTTGTGGGCTGGATGAGTTAAGTGTGTCTGGATGTTTGTGGGCTGGATGAGTTTGGTGTGTGTGGATGTTTGTGGGCTGGATGAGTTTAGTGTGTGTAAATGTTTGTGGGCTGGATGAGTTTGGTGTGTGTGGATGTTTGTGGGCTGGATGAGTTTGGTGTGTGTAAATGTTTGTGGGCTGGATGAGTTAAGTGTGTGTGGATGTTTGTGGGCTGGATCAGTTTGGTGTGTGTGGATGTTTGTGGGCTGGATGAGTTTGGTGTGTGTGGATATTTGAGGGCTGGAAGAGTTTGGTGTGTGTGGATATATGTGGGCTGGATGAGTTTACTGTGTGTGGATGTTTGTGGGCTGGATGAGTTTAGTGTGTGTGCATGTTTGTGGGCTGGATGAGTTTAGTGTGTGCGGATGTTTGTGGGCTGTGTGAGTTTGGTGTGTGTGGATGTTTGTGGGCTGGATGAGTTTGGTGTGTGTGGATGTTGTGGGCTGGATGAGTTTGGTGTGTGTGGATATTTGTGGGCTAAGTGAGTTTGGTGTGTATGGATGTTTGTGGGCTGGATGAGTTTCGTGTGTGTGGATGTTTGTGGGCTGGATGAGTTTAGTGTGTGTGGATGTTTGTGGGCTGGATGAGTTTGGTGTGTGTGGATGTTTTTGGGCTGGATGAGTTTAGTTTGTGTGTATGTTTGTGGGCTGGATGAGTTTGGTTTGTGTGGATGTTTGGGGCTGGGTGAGTTTGGTGTGTGTGGATGTTTGTGGGCTGGATGTGTTTGTTGTGTGTGGATGTTTGTTGGCTGGATGAGTTTGGTGTGTGTGGATGTTTGTGGGCTGTGTGAGTTTAGTGTGTGTGGAAGTTTGTGGGCTGGATGAGTTTGCGTGTGTGGATGTTTGTGGGCTGGATGATTTAAGTGTGTGTGTACGTTTGTGGGCTGGATGAGTTTAGTGTGTGTGGATGTTTGTGGGCTGTGTGAGTTTGGTGTGTGTGGATGTTTGTGGGCTTGATGAGTTGGGTGTGTGTGGATGTTTGTGGGCTGGATGAGTTAAGTGTGTGTGATTGATTGTGGGCTGGTTGAGTTTGGTGTGTGTGGATGTTTGTGGGCTAAGTGAGTTTGGTGTGTGTGGATTTTTGTGGGCTGGATGAGTTTGGTGTTTGTGGATGTTTGTGGGCTGGATGAGTTTGGTGTGTGTGGATAAATGTGGGCTGGATGAGTTTACTGTGTGTGGATGTTTGTGGGCTGGATGAGTTTAGTGTGTGTGGATGTTTGTGGGCTGGATGAGTTTGGTGTGTTTGGATGTTTGAGGGCTGGAAGAGTTTGGTGTGTGTGGATATATGTGGGCTGGATGAGTTTACTGTGTGTGAATGTTTGTGGGCTGGATGAGTTTAGTGTGTGTGCATGTTTGTGGGCTGGATGAGTTTAGTGTGTGTGGATGTTTGTGGGCTGTGTGAGTTTGGTGTGTGTGGATGTTTGTGGGCTGGATGAGTTTGGTGTGTGTGGATGTTTGTGGGCTGGATGAGTTTGGTGTGTGTGGATGTTTGTGGGCTAAGTGAGTTTGGTGTGTGTGGATGTTTGTGGGCTGGATGAGTTTGGTGTGTGTGGATGTTTGTGGGCTGGATGAGTTTTGTGTGTGTGTATGTTTGTGGGCTGGATGAGTTTAGTTTGTGTGTATGTTTGTGGGCTGGATGAAGTTTGGTGTGTGTGGATGTTTGTGGGCTGGATGAGTTTGGTGTGTGTGGATGTTTGTGGGCTGGGTGAGTTTGGTGTGTGTGGATGTTTGTGGGGTGGATGTGTTTGGTGTGTGTGGATGTTTGTGGGCTGTGTGAGTTTGGTGTGTGTGGAAGTTTGTGGGCTGGATGAGTTTGTGTGTGTGGATGTTTGTGGGCTGGATGATTTTAGTGTTTGTGGATGTTTGTGGGCTGGATGAGTTTAGTGTGTGTGGATGTTTGAGGGCTGTGTGAGTTTGGTGTGTGTGGATGTTTGTGGGCTGGATGAGTTGGGTGTGTGTGGATGTTTGTGGGCTGGATGAGTTAAGTGTGTGTGGATGTTTGTGGGCTGGTTGAGTTTGGTGTGTGTGGATGTTTGTGGGCTAAGTTAGTTTGGTGTGTGTGGATGTTTGTGGGCTGGATGAGTTTGGTGTTTGTGGATGTTTGTGGGCTGGATGAGTTTGGTGTGAAGGATAAATGTGGGCTGGATGAGTTTACTGTGTGTGGATGTTTGTGGGCTGGATGAGTTTAGTGTGTGTAGATGTTTGTGGGCTGGATGAGTTTGGTGTGTGTGGATGTTGTGGTCTGGATGAGTTTCGTGTGTGTGGATGTTTGTTGGCTGGGTGAATTTGGTGTGTGTGGATAATTTTTGGCTGGATGAGTTTAGTGTGTGTGGATGTTTGTGGGCTGAATGAGCTTGGTGTGTGTGGATGTTTGTGGGCTTGGTGAGTTTGGTGTGTGTGGATGTTTGTGGGCTGGGTGAGTTTGGTGTGTGTGGATGTTTGTGGGCTGGATGATTTTGGTGTGTGTGGATGTTTGTGGGCTGGGTGAGTTTGGTGTGTGTGGATATTAGTTGGCTGGATGAATTTGGTGTGTGTGGATGTTTGTGGGCCTGTTGAGTTTGGTGTGTATAGATGTTTGTGGGCTGGGTGAGTTTGGTGTGTGTGGATGTTTGTGGGCTGGATGAGTTTGGTGTGTGTGGGTGTTTGTGAGCTGGATGAGTTTGGTGTGTGTGGATGTTTGTGGGCTGGGTTAGTTTGGTGTGTGTGGATATTTGTTGGCTGGATGAGTTGTGGTGTGTGAATGTTGTGGGCTGGATGAGTTTCGTGTGTGTGGATGTTTGTTGGCTGGGTGAATTTGGTGTGTGTGGATAATTTTGGGCTGGATGAGTTTGGTGTGTGTGGATGTTTGTGGGCTAGGTGATTTTGGTGTGTGTGGATGTTTTTGGCCTGGATGTTTTTGTTGTGTGTGGATGTTTGTTGGCTGGATGAGTTTAGTGTGTGTGGATGTTTGTGGGCTGTGTGAGTTTGGTGTGTGTTGATGTTTGTGGGCTGGGTGAGTTTGGTGTGTGTGGATGATTGTGGCCTGGATGAGTTTAGTGTGTGCGGATGTTTGTGGGCTGGATGAGTTCGGTGTGTGTAGATGTTTGTGGGCTTGGTGAGTTTGGTGTGTGTGGATGTTTGTGGGCTGGGTGAGTTTGGTGTGTGTGGATGTTTGTGGGCTGGATGTGTTTGTTGTGTGTGGATGTTTGTTGGCTGGATGAGTTTGGTGTGTGTGGATGTTTATGTGCTGGATGAGTTTGGTGTGTGTGGATGTTTGTGTGCTGGATGAGTTTGGTGTGTGTGGATGTTTGTGGGCTGGATGAGTTTGGTGTGTGTGGATGTTTATGTGCTGGATGTGTTTGTTGTGTATGGATATTTGTGGGCTTGGTGAGTTTGGTGTGTGTGGATGTTTATGTGCTGGATGTGTTTGGTGTGTGTGGATGTTTGTGTGCTGGATGAGTTTGGTGTGTGTGGATGTTTGTGTGCTGGATGAGTTTGGTGTGTGTGGATGTTTGTGGGCTGGGTGAGTTTGGTGTGTGTGGATGTTTGTGGGCTGGGTGAGTTTGGTGTGTGTGGATATTTGTGGGCTGGATGAGTTTAGTGTGTGTGGATGTTTATGTGCTGGATGAGTTTAGTGTGTGTGGATGTTTGTGGGCTGTGTGAGTTTGGTGTGTGTGGATGTTTGTGGGCTGTGTGAGTTTGGTGTGTGTGGATATTTGTTGCCTGGATGAGTTTAGTGTGTGTGGATGTTTATGTGCTGGATGAGTTTGGTGTGTGTGGATGTTTGTGGGCTGGATGAGTTTGGTGTGTGTGGATGTTTGTGGGCTTGATGAGTTTGATGTGCGTGGATGTTTGTGTGCTGGATGAGTTTGGTGTGTGTGGATGTTTGTGGGCTGTGTGAGTTTGGTGTGTGTGGGTGTTCTACGTCGTTATGGCAAACCTTTTGGGGCCGCTTGCCCAAAGTTAAATTAAAACCTACTTGTATATAGCAAAGTGCTAACAAAAAGTTCCAGCACAAAGTGCCAGGACAATGGTTTGATTAAGGAAGTAATATTTCAGTTGTGTGCCGGCTGATGAGGCTTTGCGTGCCGGGTGTGGCACGCGTGGCATAGGTTCGCCATCACTGTTCTAGTTGAATTGGAGATATATCCAATAGGCATTTATGATGTGGATAACTGATAAGGTGGATACAACGACATTTAACGTGAGCGTGTCGCAGGATCACTGTCTGACACAGTGGAAAAGTTCACGTGTCGTTCTAAAAGTTATTTAGCCATGGCTTCGAGCGACTAACCCATCAACCAGTGTTAGTTAAACCTTCACAAAAGACATCATATTTTCAGACAAGGGAGCAGATACCTTAGTATCTAATAATTACGATTTTTGATAAAAGTAGGGTTTTTAAATTAAATGTTATGTTGTTTTTTTTTAAATTCTCTTAATTGTACATTTACTGTTACGAATTATGCCTAAATTCATTTTTAACTTTCGGCATTGTTAACATTACGGTACAGAGATAGAAAACGAGCAGTGGTCTATAGCTAGTTAATTTCACGTGTATGACACTAACTCGAGGTGGTGTAATTTAGAACAGGGTGTGTCCAAAGCCTGGCCCGCGGGACAAAAGCGGCCAACGTTAACATTTTTTGTGGCCCACGATCTTACCTTGAATATTGAATTTACTTGCTGATCTTTTCTTCAAACTTGAAAATATTTGCCTTTTAAAAAAAAAAATTAGTAAGAAATACGATGACATTTTGGTGCATCAGCGAAACAGAGAGGTTTTTTTTTTTTTTTTTTTTTTTTTTTTTTGTGCAGGCTGAAACTTTGCAGATGTCTGCTAAACAGGCATGACCTGATGTAGCTGAAGTTGTGTGTCGGTCTAAATACAATTTTGGAAGGTTTTTTTTTTTCTTTTTTTCTGATGACCGTTTTTTGTGTGTCACCATGTAAATGTTTTTGCTAGTCTGTCGCACGGTTCATATTATATTGAAAACGAGCAACAGAGCCCATCCAATGATGTTCCGACATCGTTTCGGTGACATGCTGTACCTCCCCTCAAACAGAGTCTTGACCGGCCATAAATGTTCATCACCTCAAAAATACTACCGGTATTCATTATAGTTATAGTAAATAACCCGTAAAAACAAAGTACTGCTGAAAATAAAGTCTTGGAAAAAAAATACTGCACCAAAAATAACTCGTTTTGAACAACCGCGTAAACTTGTTCAATGTGTAAATGAGATTTAATTTTTCTGATTGGCTTTAAGAGTCTGTAGGAATTTGAGGGACAAATGGCTATCGATGACCGGACAGCAAACTGCCTTTTATTCTATAGGATACTTTTAAAATATTTTCCCAATCTGTAAATCTTTATGATAGTCTGTCACGAGGTGCGCATTATATTGAACATACTTTTAGTTATGACTCATATAGTAAGGATTTATAGTTTTTTACAAAAACGTTGTTTTTTTACGGGTTTTTTAATTACTAATTTCTTTTTATGGAAGACGACTTTTTTTTAGTCTCCATAACAGCTATAGGAGCTATGACATTGTTCACGCTTACATCTTTAAAAAAAATAAGAGGAAAAAAAAGATTATATATATCGATTAATTTATGATATATATATATACATATATATTTATACATATATATATACATATATATTTATACATATATATATACNTATGTGTGTGTGTGTGTGTGTGTGTGTGTGTGTTATAAAAAAAAGTGTAATTATAAAAGCATGTAGTCTCGACATGCAGTTTGACATCTTTGATTATCATCTCAATCCAGCCCGCCACATACTTTTACTTACAGTAATACGGGACTATTTGAAGAAATTTTGATAGACCCCTGGTTTGGAAGCACATTGAATTAGGCAGCTAATGGTCAATCCTGATGAATATAACTGAAATATTGACGAGATAAGAACAACGGAGTGAGAATATTTGAAACGACGGTTAACAAGAAATTTTGTTTCAAGAAAGAGATATTGCAAGGGATATAACCTACTTTAAGGATAAGGAATCATTACAATTCAACCAGTTATCTCTCTTTGATTATGACCCAAAAAAACAAAACGTTTCGAGGCTACAAGTTATTAACAATAAAATCCCCGAGGAAGACTTCTCGTAATTTTAATGGCACGGTCAATGATGATGGAAAACTTAGATATAATGACGCGTGTCTATCAGTTAACAGGAAGCAATATGTACATACATAAGTTTACAATAAGGTTTATGTACATACATCAGTTGACAGTAAGGTATATGTGTAGATGGCAGTTAGCTATATGTACTTACATCAGTTCAATTGTAAGCTATATGTACATAAATCAGTTCAGTTGTAAGCTATATGTACATACATCAGTTCAATTGTAAGCTATATGTACATAAATCAGTTCAGTTGTAAGATATATGAACATACAACAGTTCAATTGTAAGCTATATGAACATACATCGAGTACATATTTCGGACATGCCCTCAGTGGCTTGGCAAAGTTGGAACTGGTCTTCCGTGAAAAGTGGGGGGGGGGG